>BSBK01000604.1:0-155000 GCA_027943335.1 Chamaecyparis obtusa
AGATCTTCTTGGACATTTGGAGTTATATGTATCAATACTTGATATGAAATCTCTCACTGTTAATTAGAAGCAACTGATCAGGAGTATGGGGGTATATATAGATTGTTGGGAAGTAGTTATAACATTATGTAATATGTGGCAAATATTTTCAAAATTGCTATAAACCTTGGTATTGTAGGAATAATAGTAAGTTAATTATTATGTCTAGAAGGGTAGGAGTTTACATATGAAGACATTTGAAAGATCCTTAGTGCTGATAGTGAGGCTATTAATATCAAAGTGAGCATATACGAAGGACAATCCCAATAAAGAATAGAAGTTGGGCTGATCCATTATCCGTAATGCAAAAGAAGGCTTTTATATATGTGGGATATGTAAATTTTATGACCAAGACTTCCAAGTCCCAAACAAAACCAAAAGTTTTCCTTTCCTCCATTCTTTTCCTTCAGTGTCCTCACTCAATAGAAATGAAAATTGTTATTTTAAAAATTAATTAAAAAAAACTTCGACCTATTATATATAAAAAAAATAAAATATATATATTACATATTAATATTATAAATTAGTAATGCATCAAAAATCACAAATAAACTAAACAAGTTTCTAAAATTCACATATTCTATTTTAAAAAGATTCTAAATTGATATGAATATATAATAAATAAAATAGAAATATATATATTACACACTAATAAATGATAACCTAAGAATTATTAATAAATTTCTAAATTTATATTTATATATGTTAAAATTTAGAAACATTCATAAATAAATTTATATTTTATCAGTCATATTATAAAATAAAATAAAATAAAATGTGTGTCAATTTATACGATCAATTTTAGGTTGTCATATACCATTCCAAAGTGGAAAAACGGCCATTCCGGCCATCAAATTCCAGTCACGCGTAAGTATTTTTCCAAAGGGCAATCCGTATAATTCTCCACTTTAGGGTTCTTCCCTCCCAGCATCAGTGTCCAACAACCGCCAGAAATTTCTGTGTAGAATTATATTTTGAAAATGCCAAAGCAGCACCAGAATTTTATACCTCCGCAATCGGTGGAGCTTGAGAATTTTAGGTCGCAACAGCAGCCAAAACTCCAGGGGTCACTGAGGGCGCTATTTTGAATAGTTAGCAACAGGTGAAGTGTGACCACGATTCGGAAGTAGGAAGCAGCTCATTTGAATTCTCTAGTATTAATTTGCAGACGCAAAGGCGAGCATGGCTCGGCCACCTCGCCCCTCTAAATCTCGCGGCAACCAACATGGAAAGACAAAAAAATTCACCACGAAAGCTCGCAAAGAAAAGCGGCAGCATGAAGCACAGGAGATCGAATCGTTGGAAGCCCGAATAGAAGCGGAAAAACCCGAGTGCGGAAGCAATCCTCTCGCCGCTGGCAACGCGTTGGCGAAATTATTCAGCGAGCTGCCGGTGTCAGAGAAAACGAAAAGAGGGCTGGCAGAAGGCGGCTTCACTCGCATGACCACCATTCAAAGGGCATCCCTTCCTCACGCCCTCTGCGGACGTGACATCCTTGGTGCTGCCAAGACTGGCTCCGGCAAAACTCTTGCTTTCCTCATTCCGGTAATTACTTGCAAACAAATGAATTCATAAAAGCTCAATTTCCAACATCTATAACATTCCGTTGCAGTTATACTGACATTGTTGGGCATAAATTACTATAACAACAACAAAAAAAGATCATTCCCAGTATCCCCTGGGACTTGTGTTTGGTACCGAAAATGTGAGTGGGGATGTCCCCTGGGATAAGAGGTGTCCTATTCGCATCTCCATTCATTTCTTTTAAAAAAAAATGCAAAACAAAACCTAAAAACACGAAAGCCAAAAGTGGCGAGGGATTACTGACGAATTCCCAATCCGAGTGCAATGGTGACAGCAAACATGGCTATCAGTAACGCCGAACTCATAGAAGTGATGGTTGCAGAGTTAGGCTTTTCAGATTTGGTTTATTTTTTGTTTCGTTATTCTCTGTTTTCCGCTGCATAGGAGACAAACATGACACAGAAGCTTACATTTAGAAAAACGTCTAGTACTTAGAATGTTAAATGTTAAACGTTTAGGCAGTCCCACTAAAATTATAAAGTGTAGGCAGTCTTGTAAAACAAACTATTAAATGTTGAACTTATAACATAGTTTAAGTTTAGCTTAACACTTGAAAGCTTAAATTTAATAATTTTGAAGTTTAACGATTTAACTTGTAGAGTTATAAACTGATAAATCTTAGCTTCAGAATAATAGATAAATTTATAAACATATAATCTATAACTTTACAATTTAAGCTATACATAAGTTCTAGTTTAAAAATTTAAACTTATATGTTCAAAAACTTACACACACGTACACGTTGATACACGAATTGCTATCATGGGAGCAGCTCAAAACTTGTGCCCTTTCCCCCATATTAGGAAACTTTGTGGAACATTCTTTTTGCAAAAATTGCATGCTTTGCTAGTTATTATTGTGTAGGATGGAGAACATCTGATTCTTAAGCTTTTTGGGACACTTTGACTGCTAGGAAGTAAGCATAGAAGGACGGTGTGAAAAAATCCTCATGAACTTCCAAAGTTAATTTGTAAGAGCCATTTACTAAATAATTAGAAACACATCGACAAGGTAGGATTAAGGTTCACTTTCAATGTTTCTTTTTTGAAAATTTCTCCCATATTGCCAATGGTCCAACTTTGGTCTTTCTTTTGATATTGTAGTAAAGGTATCACCGTGCTACGAGTCGTGCAAATATTTGTTAACAATTAGCTTATCAAACATCTTCCTCTTAGTGATGGTGATTATATTCATGAGGAAGCCTTCAAGGATAATGTTGTCGCGAACATGCCCATTTTGAAGATCATAACCCCCAGGACAGCTATGATGGTATTTTCTACTAGGGAACAAGAATTCTGAATATTGAATAATCTAGTATCTGTGTTTGAATGATCTTCATTAGTACATTCACATTGTCTACCATTGATAGTAAGTCTCCGAGGCATCTTTGATGCAAGAAGTCAGTATTCATGCCATTTATAAATAGTTCTCTAGCACTATTTGATATGGCCTCTCGGATTGCAATTGGTCTTTTCCGGATCTGAGATCCTATTGGCATGGCAGTAGTGATGGGTGTGTGATGTCCCCTTTTTGAAAAAGGACTTAGTAATATTAAAATTTAAAAGAATAAAAATAATTTAAATAAAAATATAAAATAATAAAATTCAAATATTACATAAGCAAATTTAGTGAAGTTAATGAAGGGTCAAAAGGCATGAAATGAAAAATTGTGACTCCCTCAAACATGAGATATAAAAAGGGAGAAGAGAACTTCATTTGAAAAGGGAGAGAGGAAGGAAGAGAAAAGGGAAGGTGTGAAGCAAGGAAGAATTAAATAGAAGAGAAAAAAGGAAGTGACTCTTTCAAAGGGCAAAAGTTATGAATGGTTGTGACTCTTCAAAAAGGTGGTAATTATGAAGGGTTGCGACTTTTTCAAATGACAGCCATGATGAAGAGGTTTGACTGTCCCCTACAATGGAACATATAAAGGGGAGAACATTACTTGAGGAGGACATCCAAGGGGGTGCAATTTGGGGAATAATATATTATTCTCAAAGGTAACAATGAAAAGTGGTGCCTCAATTCTAATGAAAGGTGGTGACCCTTTCACCAATAAAGTATAAAGGAGATTTCATTCCAAGCAAAAAAAGGAGGAGCAACAATAAAAGAGTATTATTCAGATTTTGAGAGCAGACCGAGCAGAAGAATTCCATTCAATAAAGGAGATCGATCTATGAGATAAACCTGATATGAGAAATCAGAATTCAGATATTTTACAGATAATCTCATCTTATTGGATTAAGAGTTACATCTCTAACTACATTTTTGCTCCTGTTTCATTTTGGATTTGTTAATATAGGGCAACATATAATGTGATCCCAAAAGGGGACATTACAGGGAGCGCCAAGGAGCTCTTTGCATGACCATCCCAATCTATCCCTTCCAACGTTGTAACTTCTTGCAGACTAGACCATACAGTGCATCTGTCAAATCTGACTGTCTTTTTAGTTGGATCTATGGCTTGATTAGCTAGGAAGTTTGTGGCCTTGTTGGCTTTTTAGTAAATATGCTTAGCTGAGTAACCTTAAAGGCCATCAAGAAGGGCAAATGAGGTCAATCAAATTTCTTAGTTTCCAATGGATGGAGCTCCTTCTTATGATGGTATGAATGCAAATCATGAATCACCTTTGATATCAATCTCCTTGATGTTTTCCCGGGTGCATTGTTTTAGTCCATAGTATAGAGTTTCCATCTCAGCCTCATTGTTTGTTCTAGGTGGCAACTTCTTCGGCATTGTTTAAACGAGGAGTTTTGTTTCATTTTTGATGATGCATCCTGCTCCCGACACACCGAGTTGCCTCTCCCTCCCTCTCTCTCTCTCTCTAGGAGTCATTAGGTATATTATTGCCACTCAATGTATATTCTTGTACATACAACCATTCCCATCTTGAAACTGTCATGCTTCATAATAAGAGTTACATTGTTTTGGCATATTTAATATTAGGAAATTGTATCAATAATAACTATTCTTTTTAAATTGATATTTATATGTACATCATCTCCCTTAATATTGGAATCATTTTAACATTACCCAATTTGTAAATATTGATTTAGGGGGTTACGTGTACTTCAAGTAGCAATTGCTGATTAAGATTATTATTTATAATTTTATCACTCTGGTTGCCAAGATTAATGATAATAAAGCTATATTATTGAAAATAATATTTGCATCCATTTTATCCATAATTATGGTATAAGATTAAGTTTATGAATTAATTATTCATCAACCATGCACTTTCTCACCATTGTGGTGTAAGGAGATGAAAAATTTACCAAAGGTGAAAATCTAGGTACAGTGATGTAGGGTTACCAAGTGGTTATCTTGAGTTAGTTCGAGGGATGGTCATTTAGCATTCTAGCATCCCCAACATCAAACCATTTTTATTGAATAGGATGTGTGCAACAAAGTTAATGAACCAAAAATAAATACTTATTTTCTTATTTCCCTACCTACAGGTGAGGCATCAGCAACAATATTGTGCAATCATCATTCATTTGATACATGTAAGCATCACACCATGTCTTTGCATGGCATATTAGGTGAATAGAATTACGTTTATTCAAAAAAATTGGGTTTGTCATGTCCTTGAGTAAAATCTCGGGCATGACAGGAACTGCAAACTATTCTTTAATTAATTTCTTATTTCATTTACAAAGTTAATTGTCAAGGTTGAGGAATTTGATTAAATTGCCCATTGACTCCTATATTTTGGTTAGTTTATGATCATAGATACATATTTAAAGTTCATTTCAAAAGGTTGCTCACTTGGTACACAAATAACAGCACTTTAGCTTGAGACATGATTCAACATGAAGATTTTCATATGGGTACAAGAATGTTAACAATGTTTATAGTCAAGGTGTCTAATCATGGGTTTAGACTCCATGACCCACTTGTGAAATATTACATTTTAGTTTGAAGTTGTAGGTTGTAGTATTTTTTTGAATTGCTTTGCGAATTATAGAACCCAAAAATGATTTTTGAGGCTAAAATCGAAAAACCAAACATGATTTTTTAAGGACAAAAATAACTAAAGGGTAAAAACCCACAAAGGAATCCCGCACAACTTTGCGAATTATAGAACCCAAAAATGATTTTTGAGGCTAAAATCGAAAAACCAAACATGATTTTTTAAGGACAAAAAATTATAAAACCCTCCCAAAATTTTTTACAGGAAAAAATTATGAAAATCCTTCCTAAATTTTTAATGGGAAAAAATTATGAAAACCCTTCCTGAATATTTTATGGGAAAAAATTATGAAAACTCACCAATAATTTTTTTCAAGACAAAATTATAAACCCACCAATAATTTTTTAATAGAAAAAATTATAAACCCTTCATAGAAACTTTCACACGGCAAAACACCAGACCTCGCGTGGTAAAACAGCACATGCAAGCCACATGCAACTCACAAAATGCACATACAAGAACATGCAACCCACAAATTTGCCGACTTTTGCTCAAACCAGGAAATTGCACAACCAAAACCTTCGACTAGGCTCGTGATTTTCAGCAAAAAATCTTCGAATCTGCCAATGAATTTGCAATGTCATTTTTTCATAAAAACGATTAAAAAATTTCTGGTATAAATTCCAACACAAAAAAGCTACGAATTTTCCTTCTAAAAATTTTGCCAAATCTTAAAGAAGCTCATCGACCCGCTTTGATACCATGTTACAATATTTCATTATTCATAAACGAGTAATTACAAATGGAGATGTAGTCTCCTTATATAGAGAATAACTGAGAAAGAAATATAAACTTTCTAGAAACATAACAGGAAAGTTTCAATGTTGTCTAAAAATTAAATACTACTTAAGATGACCATTAAAGAAACATTACAATATTCTAATAATGACAATGTCTCACTGCATTTCATGGTTTAGTTTTATGTTTTATTAGATAAATTTGGTGCTTTCTTTGCCATAATTATGATGCTCACCTTTGTTTCAGGTGATTGAAAAACTTTACCGATTAAGGTGGTCTTCTGTTGATGGTGTCGGTGCTATTATTATCTCACCAACAAGGGAGCTAGCACTTCAGATCTTTGAGGTGTTACGGAAAGTGGGAAAGCACCATACTATAAGTGGAGGCCTTTTAATAGGTGGGCGGAAAGATGTAGACATGGAAAAGGAAAGGGTGAATACTCTCAACATCTTGGTCTGCACACCAGGGCGGTTGCTTCAGCACATGGATGAGACTCCTCTCTTTGACTGTTCACAGCTCCAGGTTACAATTTCAAAGTTCTCTTCATAATATTTATGACAACTTTGCAAATGATAAAGGATAAAAAAACATTTGATTTGCAAGATGTTATATTGCCGGGATGGGGATGAATTTTAAAGAATTAAAAATATTGTATATGTAATTCTAGGCAAAGCTGTACTTCTGCAGCGAAGATGCGAATGCTCACTAAATACATGTAATGAACAACTTGCATGATAATTTGTTGAATTTAGGAATTTCACAACCCACATAAAAATTAGTTGACTTTCGGAAAGGCATACAAGCGACTGTTGTAATTTGAAACTCTTACCTAATATCTCTTTATCTTTATGATAAGCTTATTTTGATATAGACTATACTGTTTGTGGTTAACAACAGGTGTTGGTGCTTGATGAGGCAGATCGCATTTTGGATATGGGATTCTCAAAATCATTGGATGCAATCCTATCACAACTTCCAAGAAAACGTCAAACTTTGCTGTTCTCTGCAACTCAGACACAATCAGTGCAGGATCTAGCAAGGCTTAGTTTAAAAGATCCAGAGTATATAGCTGTCCATGCCGAGTCTACAGTAGCTACTCCAGCACGCCTACAACAAACTGCAATTATTGTTCCTCTCAAACAAAAACTTGATATGCTATGGAGTTTTATTAAGAGCCATCTCAATTCAAAGATACTGGTATTCCTTTCAAGTTGCAAGCAGGTTGGATTGGATAACTCTTTCTTGCACTGCTTTTGTGATATTTGGTTACCTAAATGTTTGTCTGGGATAGAGTATAAGAGCTTAATATAGGTAACAATAAATGATGCAAAATAATTTTGATATTTGGTACAGGTGAAGTTTGTTTATGAAGCTTTTAAGAAATTACATCCTGGTGTTCCAGTAAGATGCCTTCATGGGCGCATGAAACAGACTCAAAGATTATTGGTACTCTACAAGTACACAGAGGAACAACATTCTGTTCTTTTTGCAACTGATATTGCTTCAAGAGGCTTGGACTTTCCATCTATTGATTGGGTTGTTCAGGTAAATGCAAGGTAGAGGTGTATATGCCTTTCTGTCATTTATCTGTGCTGAAATGAAATGCTTGAATGATATTACAATCCTACATGAGAAAACAAGCATATTTTTGTATGCTGCATTCTATGGCACTAAGTTCTGTTTTTTATTTGTAAATGTAAGGTTGATTGCCCAGAAGATGTACCATCTTATATTCATCGCGTCGGTCGTACAGCTCGTTTCACAGCTGGAGGTCGTTCTGTTGCATTCCTGATGCCTTCAGAATTGAAAATGCTGAACCAACTCCAAGCAGCTAAAATACCAATTAAAGTGATTAAGGTGCATTGTTTATGGTGGAAAGCTGAAATTAGTTTCCGATAGAATGCATGGTCAAACTGCATGTTTCAAATCTCCACATAATATTTTCAACTTTGTACGTCATATTGAAGAAAATGCGTTGTTTATCTATTTTGAGTGACCATGCAGGCAAATGAAAGCAAGTTGCGGTCTATATCAGGTCCACTAGCAGGACTTCTATCAAAAGATCCAGATCTGAAATACATGGCACAACGGGCATTTGTGACATATTTACGGTCAATCCATTTGCGTTCTGATAAGGAACTTTTTGATGTCTCTAAATTACCAATAGAGGACTTCTCTGTCTCTTTAGGTCTCCCAACTGCTCCTCGAATCCGTTTCTTAAAAAGAGGTGGAAACAAGCAAAAAAACATGGGGAGTGAACCTGAAAAAGAGATTGAAGAGGGAGAGGGAATTATCAATGACGATGGCATTTCAGATGATGGAGATGAAGAGCTCTTACAAAAGGTAGCAAGTGGAAACTCAAAAATTAAAAAAAGTCATTCCAAGTTAGTTCAGGATAAGGATGCTGATATTGCATCTGTGGAGTATGATAAATTGATGTCCAAAAATGAGGATAAAGGGGATAATCTATTTTTGACCCAAAAGAGACCAGTTGAGGATGGAGACACTGAGGCTATGAGGTATGTAAAATGGATATAGTTTAAGTCAGGGAATAGGAATTGTAATTTTTGTTTGTACTTTGGCACTTACAAATGCGCTTAAATATTTTACAGTCTGGCAACAAGGGTCTCAAAGAAAAAGAAACTCAAGATCAATGTTAATAAGCCAGTTGGCCAGCGTGTTGTCTTTGATGAGGAAGGAAAAGCAATGGCTCCATTGGCAGCATTTGCAAACAGGCAAGCTGGTGGTGTTCAGGAAAGCCAGATCACAGGTATGAGTTTCAAATTTATCAATATTTCATTTATGATATTACAGATATTGTTTTGGATAAGTGAAGTTTGGCAAGTTGCCAGTGCACCATACCAATTTGATTTTTTGATTTGATCTGATTTTTCAGCTGTCAGCTGCATAGATTTTGGTTAATTTACATTTGCCCACATTTCATTGGATCAAATAAACATGGTTAATATAGATGGAACATAGTTTATAGATATTCTCTTATGCTTTAACTTTTTTAGCAAATATATGTAAACATTTTCTTTTGAATACTTAAAATTAATCCAATTGATATGAAGTCATATTAAATCTTGCTTAGCATTCAGCCTAACTTGGGATTGTTGAATACATACAACCACTGCATATAACTGTCTCTTAGACATGGCCTAAAAAAATGACAGAAACTAAAAAAACAAATTTTGTGCCAAGAATGCACCACTGGTACTGCATCAGAAATCTCCTCAACCTAACCCATTACCTCCAGAACCAAGCAAAATTGAAGATAGAAAGAATGAGCTTAGGAGAAAGAAGTTATGTTTCCTTTGTGAACAGCCGTGAACTCTTGGACATAGATGCTTGGGTGAAGGACAGATACAATACCATAAATGAAGTTGTGGTATTTGAAAATAGTCAATCATATTGCTGAAGGCATAAGAACATGAAGTTACAAGGGAAGTACACTTGTTGGTCTCTCAGGTGCCCCTAGTATCTTCCCTGCAAGGGTTTTTGTGGAGTACTAGCAAGGGGGAGGATGACTATTTTTATCGATGTTGGGGCCACCCACAACTTTATTGATGAAGGTGATATGGAAATGAGATCACGGATATGGATGCAAACTACCATTTTAAATTCTCCTTAGCATAGCATTGGAACACAAATATCTATAGTACTGATAGGAGAACTGAAAGCTGGAATTCTATTCCTTTGTTGCAATGGAATTGAGATTGTGAAGTGTGTGTATGAGATCTAGGGCTAATGATAACAACAAACTATAAAAAGGAAAACATAATTCTAAGCTAGATTTGGGATAGCTATAGAGAGAGGAACCAGGATCTAAAAAATGGAGTGGAAAGTGTCGGACTTGCTGGGCGCCCTAGTTTGAAGGTATATGAAACTGACATAGGTGAGCTGCACTGCTGTCAAGAGGCTTGAAATGATGTCTCCCAGAATTTCAACTCAGAACAGCAGGATGGGGACGCCCAGTGAATTAGTTTGAGCTTTTTCGCTTGTTCAAAGTCTGTTGCAAATTGTAACAATCTTCTTTGTGCTGCTGTACCATTTTTGCTGTTGGATCTGAACCCGCACACACAAAAACGGGGAAGCATGGTCGTGCTGTATAGGGGCTTGCCTAAGTCAAATCCAATGTTGGTGTTCCCACCTCCACAACAGCTATGATGATGAAAAAGTGTGCGTGTCCTAGGGAGGATAGAGGCAAAACAATAATGAAATACTGAAATGAAATGATTATATCTTAGATATGAAACCCTACCATGGAGTTTCACATAAAGTTGTTGATGCAATGCTTTTTATGGAAGTCCTGCAAGTGTTAATGCAATAGCATGACAAACACGAATCCATACTTGAATGTAGAATGCTTGTAGCTTGCTGCTCAATATGCTGATAACACAGAATAAGAATGCTTGCTTTAGATCAATAAACTCTTTAGAGTGTTGCTTAGACCTCATGAATAATAGAAGATGTGCTTTATATAGGGATGACAAGGTATTTTTAAATGTAGGTTGACAACCAACAATCTAATGCAAAGATCGAGACAATACCATGATTGATGGAGGTTAAAACTCGCAAATATATTAATTTGGGCCCCTTTTGGAGGGAAAGGGACCAACAAAATGGGTAATGATGTGTTGGGGTCCAAAACATAAGACCTAGTCTCATAATTAACATTTGATGATGATTAAATTGCAGGTTTAACAATTAAATTATAGGGTAGCATAGAGCATAAGTGGGTTTAAACTTTAAAATGATCTATAGGGGAAAGCACACTAAAGTAGGTGCAAAATAGAGTGTGAAGTTGTAAAGGGTATACAATTTATGACACCATAGAAGGTTTGGTGATGAAGAAAAGCTTGAAGATAGAAGAATTTGAAGGTTTAAATGCCAGTCATTCCATGCACCGAAATTATCAAGCAACTCAATTTTACAATGATTGCACTCTCTAGGGGAGTATTCAAAGAATATTAAAGTATGGAATTTAAGTTTACAGAAGACGGAAAGAAGAGTGTCCTTAAAGGGATCTCAAATGAGTTATACAAGAGGTGACAACAAAGAGGATGGAGAGAATCTTTAATAGAGACCAAGTGTAATGTCCCTTCTAAAATGCGCCCTAGTTAAGATTCCACAACACAATTGCAAAAGCTAGGGTTAGAAAGTTATCTTACCAAGTAGGAAATCCCTTTCATTATGCTTGAATATAAATCCTGCAACCATGAAATAAATACAGATGTATATTAGTTATAAAACGTAATTAAATTGTTAGTAACTCTTGAATTAATAAAAGATATGCAGATCTATAATATACTTAGACAAATGGTAAGAAAACATTTGTAGTATTTAAACTTTTATGGGCCATAACCATAGTGAGGGATGAATAAGAAGATATGATGAGGTGCCCTTTTTGTCACAGCCCTAGGCCCAAGGGCGGATACTCTGTCCCCCTTGGCCCCATAGCTTATGGGGTTGGTGTAGCTAGCAGAATCATTATGCTGTTCTCCTTCATCATTCTATCTTATTCCCTTCACCATGGCTAAGGTCCTTTAACTATCATATAAACCCTACCATATGGGTTTGGGGAAAGACTACAATAGGGTGTTGTAGCTCAACCCTAGGCCCAAGAGCAGAACCTCTTGTCTCTCTTGGCCTCGTATTTTTATGAGGTGGTGTACCTAGTGAGGCCCCACCATTCTCCCATATTGTCCTTTCGTCCCATCCCATGATTATTGTCATTGGATTGATAACCATACTTTTACAACATACAAGTATAGATCAAAAATATTAACATAGATCTAATTACAGTATGTGAATTATGGTCTTACCGTATATCATGAATATCAATATATAACACAAAGTCCTCTGTTCCTCTATGTCTATATATCTTCCAGATACATGTGTGTGTGTGTGTACTCCATTTGATTAGTGTGCGGACACATATTAATATATATACATTTCATCCAGATTGATATCAGATCAAGTGAAATAATTTACACACCAGATATAATTGATGTGCATCCCTATATATAAACAGCAATATGAATAATTTGTGTTTAGATTTATAAACAGCAATATGAAAATCCTGTGCTCAGAAATCGATGAATTAGTCTTCCTTCCTTTCTGAACTGTGATACCTTTCAGGGATCTTCCTCAGACTTCTTCCTCGCCGTTTCTTGCTGTGGTCTGCTACTGACTTCCTTCGATGCCGTTAGAGGTGGATATTTCCAACGCATTTATACTTCCCCTTGGTTGGGGAAGAGGCACATTCTTTCCGATGGGGCTTTATTTAAATCACACCCTTCCTTAAGGGACATCAATTCATATATGATTTCTTCATGCTGTGATGTCTAATTTAATCACATGCTTGTAGCAATAATAATAGAGTAAATTAAATATCTAACTAGCATTTAGTTAATATGGAATATAATTCAATCAATTATTGTTGCTTAAAATATCAATGAAAGGTATATATTAAACATGTAATCAGGATAGAGGTAATATTAAATATTAATCAATCAATTATATTCAATTTATATTTCAATCAATTATATGTTGCTTAATGATCAATTAAAACTATTATATATGTCAAAAACACATTAGCCGGTATTACTTTGGTAAGTATATCAATGATAAATATTAATCATCAATTAAATATTAATTATCAATTAAATATTAATCAATTAAACGTATTATGAGGGAAATATGACACCAAGTAGCTTGGGCAGAAACTTGCTTGGTTCTTCCCACAAAGTCTCCATCAGGCAAGAGAGGTACACATTGTGTTGATATCCAGAGAATTTTGGACAAACATTGTTTGGTTTTGGTGACATGCCTTTGGGACTACCATCGGATAGAAGGTTTAAGCATGCTATAGAGTTAGAAGAAGGGGCTAAACTTTTTATCAGCACACTATATTGTCATCCAAGAGGGTATGGAGATGAGATAGAGAAGGCTATCAAAGAATTTTTCAACATGGGATTTATAAGACCTGGCTTTAGTCCATTTGCATCTTTAGTAGTTCTTGTGAAGAAGGATGGCATTGTGAGAATGTGTATTGATTACAGTGCGTTGAACAAGGCCATCAAGATTAGATATCTTATTCAAAGGATAGTTGAGCTTATAGATGAATTGATACCGTCACATCCATGAGGGACAAAGATGTTGAGAAGACATTCTTCTGGTGTCATTATGGGCATTTTGAGTTTTTGGACCTGCCTTTTGTGAAGAGCATACAGGAAATACTGAGGGGGGGGGACTGAGGGGGGGGGGGGGGTGAATCAGTATTTCAGAACTTTTACACTTTTAATTGCATTAAACCACATAAAACATAAAGAGAACAACCATAAAGACGCACACACCAAATTTCTTGTGGAAAACCCTTATGGTAAAAAACCACTTTATACAATAGTGTTTCATTAACGAAATGGGCACCAACCCAAATTACAGAAGTGAGTACCAACTCACGGAGAGCGCCAACCCTCTTGAAGCACCAGCTCCAAACACTGAAGCACCAACGCTAGTCTCCTTAGGCATCAACCCTAGTTTAGGCATCAACCCAAAAATACACTGAAACAAAAACCTTTCACTAGAAACACAGCACTTCAATCCCATTTTACAAATTACATCACAACTCTGAATCTTGCAGCAGTAGAGATACCAATCCCTTTTTTAACCGCACAGCTCCTCCAATCTCATGCAAATCAGACACAAGATATAAACTTTATGTGCGCTGTCCCCTTTGACTTGGTTTGTGGCAGCGTACTTACATGCTTAGATGTTCCCTTTTTCTTACATCCCCTTTCAACTCAATGCATTGACACAAGATAATATTGCATACACAGTTTGCAGACAGCATCAATTATGCCCAGCCACACAAAAAATTAATTATTTCCAGAAAACTTTGCAAGCAACCTGAACAGGTATCGATAGTTCTTGTTCTGTTCTGCAGAAATGCACAGCACTTGCTCCTTTCACCCCTGTGCCAGCCAGAGCTAAAGCTTCAAGTCAGCTCTTCTATTCATCAGCCACACACTCAATACAGCACACAGTTCTTCAAAAAGCACACAGCACTACTATATACATACTATCCGTATCTTCAGAGAATTTAAAACCAGACTATACATTTCTTTTCCACCTAATACACTTCATACACAATATCACTCACTCTATTCAATGTTTTTCAAAATAAAATTTGTTAAAATCTGAAATGGCACGCATGAAATATTCTTTTTACAGATTTTAAGGAAACTTATTGCAATATGTATGGCTTGATTAGATGATTTGTCTCACAGCAATGAAGACTTGATTTGTGACATTATAAAGCAAACACCAGGAAATACAAATGGAAGTTCAATTGATAGCAATAGACTTTTTATTGAAATTGGGATGACAAGTTACACTTCAGTACTTGCAGATGAATACTTCAGGATTTAAAATGTCAATCACTAACCTGATTGCTGAAAAGGGAGATTACTTCAATTATTTCCAGACCTGCGATTTATTATGTATATTGCGTCCAGATCCTTCATGTGCTGCGATTCTTCCTTGAAATGTTTGGCATCTGAAAGACACCTTGTAATTCTGAAGATGATCAATCAAATTTGGTTGAATGTCTGATCCTGATACTTTCTGCGGTTATTTCTGTGTATTGCAGATGAATGGAAAAGCACAATTATGCCTGCGGTTGCGTCCAAGCATGGAGATGGAAGCTTTCGGGGTTTCTGTCCTCAAAAACCAGCTCATCAATTTCTCTCATAGGAAATAATAACTAAAAAAAACTTCATAATAATCTCCAATCATCGATGCCTCCTTATAAAATCTCCCAGCCCAAAAAGCTGCGATCATATCCCTAATTCATAAGTTTTGGCAACCTAGGCATCTGGATACTTGCCTCAATTTAATTAAATCACCCCCTTGGTGTTAGCGCCCAGGAAGAAAACATGACTTAGTGGCCCCTTAAGTGATGGCAACAATCAGTTAAATTTTTTCAGCACCACTGTAGCTTTTTCTCCTTTATTTAAATATTACCATATTCCCTTTATTTTTTAATGCTCTAGCCTATGGGGATAAAGTAGAATAATAGGCTAGCATCTTTTTTCCATCATTTATTGACATTCTAAACAAGAGGGGACATTACAGTCTTCCCTTCCTGGGATTGCTGGTCCTCTAGCAATCGCAAATTTGGATGTTGCAAAATTTCTTCACCTTCCCATGTTCATCCTCAATTGGTAAGTCTTTCCATTTTATCAGATATTCTCGGACCACCTTGTTTCTCAACTTCCTTTCTTTCCAATCAGCAATACCTTCAGGAGCTAGTACCAGATTTCCTTCATCTAGTGAGGGAAGCTCAAGAAATGCAACTGTGTGCTTCCTAATGCCTTCTTGAGACATGAAACGTGAATTATATTATGTATTTTGTTTCCATCTGGTAACTCCTTCTCATATGCAACCTCTCCAACTCTCCTCATTATCCTGCAAGGTCCATAGAAGCATGGTTTTAATTTTTCTGTACCACTCTTCTTCAGTGGGGATTGCCTGTATGGCTGTAGATGCAAGAAAACCAAGTCCCCAACCTCAAGTGATCTCTCAACTCTATGCCTGTCCACATACATCTTCTGTTGGTTTTGAGCACGCTGAATGTTATCTTTCAATGCCTTGAGGATATTCTGATAATTCTCTATTGCTTCCTTCGCACAAGGGACCTTGCTTTCATCAAACGCCAAATCCACAAATGACAAAACATCATACTCATACAAGGCCTTGAAGGGAGACATGCCAATCGACATATGAAAGGTGGTATTGTAACAATACTCACCCAAGTGAAGCCATCTGATCCAAGCACACCATTGTCCCAAAACATAATTTCTAAGATAGCCCTCCATTCGCTTGTTTACAATTTCTATTTGTCCATCCGTTTGAGGGTGGTAGTTGGTGGTTGGTGTCAATTTTGTACCCACCAATTGGAACAACTCCTGCCAAAACATACAAATAAATCAGCTATCCCGATCACTAACTATTGTCTTAGGAAGACCATGCAACCTGAACACCTCCCTGAAAAATAAATCCTCAATCTGAGGTGCTGAACCATTTATAGCAATGGTGAAGAAATGTGAATACTTTGTCAACCGGTCCACAACTACAAAGATACAATCTTTCCCCTGAACTTATGGAAGTCTTGTAATGAAATCCATGGATAATCTTTCCCACTTCTGTTTAGGTATGGGCAATGGCTAGAGAAGGGTTGCAAGATAGGTGTGTTCTAAGTCTTGACTTGTTATGCTAACAAGTCAAACACTCTCGTACATGCTGCAACACATCGTCCTTAAGACCCTTCTAGGAGAATCTCTCCTGCACTTGGTGATATGTTTTGAATAAACCTGGATGTCCTACTAGAGAGGTATCATGCAACGCCGTCATAACCTTGTCCTTCAATTTATCCTAGTACAAGATAGATTTTGTTCTTATAATAAATCACATCTTTTTCTACAGAATACTTGTCATCCTGCACCTGTCCATCAACCAAGTCATAATAAAATGTGTTTTTGGAATACTCGACGAGCAATTGAGATTTCCAATCAGTTGAAATCTCAGCAAGAGAGCAGAGGGTGGGTTTCTTGGAAAGAACATCGACAACAATATTCTTGTTTCCCTTAATAAATTCCACATCAAAATCATATGCCTAAATCTTGCTTACCCATTTTTGTTTCCGTTCGTTGAGATCTTTCTATTCTAGGAAGTGCTTAAGACTGTTGTGGTTAATCCTAACAACAAATTTTGTACCCATTATATACTGTCTAAACTTAGCTAGTGCGTGCATGATAGCTAGCATCTCCTTGTCATAAGTGGAGTACAATCTCTTTGGATCTCTGAGTTTCCTGCTCTCAAATGCAATAAGATGTTTGTTCTACATCAGGACCACACCAATTACTTGACCCGATGTATCACACTCAACAACAAACGACTGTGTCAAGTCAGGTAATGCCAACACTGAGCCTGTGTTCATGACCTTCTTGAGCTTATCAAATGCCACTTGTGCCAAGTCAGACCAATGAAATGCTCCCCTTTTGTAAGATCTGTTAAGGGTGATGCCAACTATGAAAAACCTTGCACAAATCTCGTATAGTAACAACACAAACCCAAGAAACCTCTCAACTTTGATATGTTCTTGGGAGGTGGCCAATCTAAAATTGCTTGTATTTTCTCTTGGTGTACCTTAACACCATCAACTCCAATCACATGTCCCAGATAAAGAATCTCAGCCATCCCGAACTCACATTTGGAAGCTTTAACAAATAGCGACTGTGCCTCCATGATACTCAAAACCTAAGTCACAGGGTTTGCCGAATTTCGGCCATGAGGTTCGGAATTCGGCGAACTTCAAAACATTATAAAAAATTCGTAGAAATTCGGCTAATGTTCGTACGGATATGTGGAATCGTTTAAAAAAAATGTTTTTAAGGTTTTCGGCATTTTTTCCCTGCACGAAGAGGTTTTTCCCGCATTTTCTGGGTGATAATCGCGTTTTCTACTTTCGGATGGGAAATATGGAAATTGTTGTGTATTTGCAGAGTGCGATGTTGTAAAAAAACTTCTCACCACAGTCGTTGATGAGACAGCGAGCAGTCGATGATGAGTGCGATGTCATCAAAAAACTTCTCACTGGTAGCAAAGAGATCGGTAGGAACGGAGACAGGGGCAGCTGAGGCAGTCGCGGGAGAAGCGGTGGCGGGTATATCGGTGTCAATAGCGCAGCATCTTGGCCAGAGACCCCGCAGCGAAATGAAGAGCCTGATCCACCAGCGTGCTTCAAATAATATTTGACGAATAATATTTGGTCTTTGTTCTGCCATGTATGGTAGTTTTTAAATTATTAATGTTATAATAGTAATACTATGTATGTATTGATATTGTGTTTTTATACATTTAGATAATATTATTTTATATCTTAATATTATTTTTGATGTAAATTAAATATAGTAGATATCATTTATTAATAGAAATATATCTTTATATAAAATTACATATTTATATTGTTAAAAAAATTATTTATATACTTTAATGTGATTTCTTTATATTACGTTTTATATATTATGAATATTATCTATACATAATAAATTGTTTATATATATTCATTTGAGGAAAATAAGAAAAAAGTTGTAGCAATTTATTCATAGTTAGCTAATTTTCAGTGATATATATATATATATATATATAAAAATCAAATTTATAGGAAGCGAATTTAATGGCAAATTTTTTTTCGAACTTTTTGTCCTTGTCGAACTTCATCCGAATTTTATTGGTGCCGAACTCGAACTCGAACTCGAACCTTGTGACTTAGCTCAAAACCACATCCAAATGCTAGAAATGACCATTCCATTTCTTGCTACTTTTCAATATATCGTCAAAGGAGCCCCAAAACATATTTCTGCAACTGTTCACGCAATGTGTGGTTCATGCAACACTAAAACGTTACTGGTGCATTTGTGACTCCGAATGGCATGACAAGGAAGTTGAAATGCCCGTAGTGACAACATAAAGTAGTCTTATGTATATCTTTTTCCTGGACACTAATCTGATGATAGCCTGAATGAAGATTGATTTTAGAAAAGCACATGGCCCCGTGTAGCTCATCGATCCTAGGAATGGGGTACTTCTTCTTTATGGTCTTCTTGTTTAGTGCTTTGTAGTCTATGCACATGCGTAGCGTTCCATACTTCTTGACCAATACAATTGAAGAAGTGAAAGTGCTGGAACTAGGACATATGTGACCCATTTTCAATAGTTCACTGAAATATACTTTTTACTGATTTTAAGGAAACTTATCGCAATATGTATGGCTTGATTAGATGATTTGTCTCACAGCAATGAAGATTTGATTTGTGACATTAAAAAGCAAGAACCAGGAAATACAAATGAAGTTCAATTGATAGCAACAAACTTTTTATTGAAATCAGGATGACAAGTTACACTTCAGTACTTGCAGATGAATACTTCAGGATTTAAAATGTCAATCTCGAACTTGATTGCCGAAAAGGATGATTATTTCAATTATTTCCAGACCTGCGATTTATTATATATTGTGTCCAGATCCTTCATGTGCTATGATTCCTCCTTGAAATTATTGGTATCTGAAAGACGCCTTGTAATTCTGAAGATCAATCAAATTCGGCTGAATGTCTGATCCTGATACTTGCTGCGATTATTTGTGTATTGTAGATGAATGGAAAAGCACAATTATGCCTGGGGTTGAGTCCAAGCATGGAGATGGAAGCTTTCAGGGTTCCTGTCCTAAAAAGCCAGCTCATCAATTTCTCTCATAGAAAATAATAACTCAAAAAACTTCATAATAATCTCCAATCCATCGAGTCCTCTCTATAAAAACTCCCAGCCCAAAAAGCTGCGATCATATCCCTAATTCATAAATTTTGGTGCCTTAGGCATTTGGATAGTTGCTTCAATTTAATTAAATCACCCCCATGGTGTTAGTGCCTAGGAAGAAAACATGACTTGAGTGGCCCTTTAAGTGATGGCAACAATCAATTAAATTCTTTTAAACACTACTGTAGCTTTTTCTCCTTTATTTAAATATTACCATATCCCCTTTATTTTTTAATGCTCTAGCCGACGGGGAAAAATTAGAATAATAGGCTAGCATCTTTATTCCCTTATTTATTGACAATGTAAACAAGATGGGACATTACAACACACCACCGAAAAATATTGCTCACAGTCAAAAAGACTTCCAGCACTACCTGTATTCAAATGTTCAGCTTCCAACAGCAGTTCGAATCACCAGATTTTTTTTAATTAAATTTCCAATTCATACCATTACGGCCAGCACGACTCCCCTATTTTTACATCAGTCACATGGCCTGATTTCTACACACCAAATTCTCCTTTCGAAAAATCTGTCCGTACATTTCTGTTAGCCATTTAATAAAAATTGCATGACTGAGGAAAACTGACCATATACGCTTAGTCATTAATTAATATAAATTGCAGAACAAGTAAAAAGTAAAACTTCACTAATATACAAATGCCCAGTCCCAAAATAGCGTGTATCACTTTACAGGAAGAACAACTCCACAAATGATCCCCTCTTTTCTTTTTAGTGCAAGAAGTTACATTTAGAACGCTACAGCTCATAAAGAAATCGTGCCTCGTTTCACTAAGTCAATTATGACATTTAATATTTCATCTCATGTTGAATATGGCCGCTTCAATTGGTAGGACAAAGACATGCCACGTTTAAAAACAATAGTCTATCTTTTGTTTTTAACACACTTGATGACATGGCAGCTGAAGAAGACAAGCAAGCAGCTGATGTAGATAGCTAGGTAGCTCAAGTAGACACCCAAGTAGCTCAATCAAACAACCAACTAAGCAGCTTAAGCAGCTCAACCAAGCAAACAAGTAGCTCAGTCCAATTTTCTATTACTTTGAGTAATCCTTTGAGATTTATATGACCTTGATCATTAACCTTTGACCTCAATGACGACATACTCAACATTTGGACTTACTAATGCTATTGTAATGTCCCCTTTTGACACAGCCAATTTGTGCACATTTAACCAGTCTCCTAGTCTTCCGGTGGCTAACTGGTTAGTTAGGAAGAACTCCAATGTTCTTGGAGAAGCATCCAATTAGTCTTGCCAAGTAATTGTTCTTTGGTTTGAGTTCATTTGATTAATGGAGCCCTTTGATGCTTTCAAAATCAGTTTCCAACCTTTTGGGCGCTCTCCAAACTTTCTGGAGGAGCAGGCTGTTTTTAGCAAGCCACCCGGTCGCCTTCAATCATCATCCTTGGTCTTTGATATTACTTTGGTATGATCAAAATGGCAAAATTGTATCATCTGGGTGTATTCTTTAATTTGGATATATTATGGAATTTTTTAATTAATATTTCACTGAAGTTGCCTAATATTGGAAATATATAAAAGGGACAATTAAGTGTAATAGCTCATTTTAAAGGTGTTGATAAGTTATTTCTAATGGATGCCTTGGAAAAGGGACTTTATTCATTAGAAAATATTATTATTCCCCATAAAGGTGAAAAGTACTCTATAGAATTAATTATTTATTTTATAAAAGGAGTTTTCAAGCAAAGAATGATAAAAAGTAATATTTAATTGCTTCAAATTTTTTTGAAAGGACGCCAAGGGCTCATTGTTTTAAGAGATGAATTTGATTTTGTTTTTGTATTTTGGAGAGAACTTGTGTTCTTCTCAAAGACCCTTTAGGATGAAACCCTTTTGAGTTTTCTGGTTTTGGTGGTGAAAGATCCTCCTTGTTGGTTTATGCTGGTTTCACTTCAGAAATCACAATGGATCTTTAATGGAGTTTGTTGTTTTCTGCAGAGATTTGGGGTTCTAGAAAAAATGAAGATTTTCAAGGTATTTTGAGTTGTAGTTTTCTGGGGTTTGTTTCTTGGTTATCGTGTAGACATTTTGTTGCATTGTAAATGTGTTCCGAGAATCATATTGTTGGCCTTTCTGTTGCTGTTTGTGGTGATGCCCTGGCAGGGCTGTACTGCCATATTTTGATGAAATAGCCTTAGCAAGGGTGCAATTCTATCATGTGCTGCTTGGGTTTTGGTTTATCTCAGCTGGGTGATTTTTGTGAGGCATATTTTGAAGTGTAATCCATGCTCGTTAATATTCTGTAGTGAGGCTGTAGAGTTCAGCAGGCTGTACAAGGCTGATTGAATGATGACTTGATGTTACAAGGACTGGTCACTTGGGTTTTGGGAGCTGTTGCTTCGTGGTGGTGCCTATCTTCCAGTTATCATTTGCAAACATTATTGGATGAGACAAAGACCTGGAAGTTTGGTAATTTTAATAAGAACTGCTCTTGTTTTCAGCGAATGAGTATGAACTAGGTACAAATGAGAAAATGACTTCAGACCCGTGTTAATGCCGTATTCTGTCATTTGAGGGTGCTAAGCAAGATGGATATGTATTTGTTGATTTTAACCAATGATGGGGTGCCTGAGGTGAAGTTGGAAGTTGGTGATAGAGGTTTCCTTGCTGTTTTCTTTAGATTGCAGCCATATAAACAGGTACCTATTATGAAAAAATGTGGAGTTGAAAAGCTCAAACTTTTGTACTATGGTTCATACGAAATTGTGAAGCAGATCAGTGAAGTGACTGACAAGTTGGAGCTTCCATAGAGTATCTAATTAGGTAGAAAAATCTACCAATTGAAGATGTTGCACGGGAAGGGCTTTAGATTCTCTATCATCCTAACTTGCATTGCTTGAGTGTAATGTCCCCAGCTGAGACTTGAGTTAACCTAAAAGTCCCAACTAGGGTTTTGATTGCGCTTGGAAATGGAAATTTAACTTAGTCTCTGTAATATTCCCTACTAGGAGGCTGCCAATTTCCAATGATTAACATACATCACTATGTATTTACAATCAGATTAAATCAAGAAACAATTAATGACTCTTAATACATTTGATAGTTAACATACTTAAGCCCCAATTCCTTCTCTCCTAATGATCAAGCCTAAGGAGGATGAGTAATTACGTGTTATAGGGTGCTACAAGTAGGCCCCATAAAGGTTTCTGGAACACATTCATACACATCTCGAGACTTCTCCCTCAAGGCTTCAGAAATACATGTTCTCACCCTATCTTGGGATTCATCTACCTTGTGAGGAATTACTCTGCCTATCCCTAACAAAACCAACAAATCCTCTTAAGGGGCAATAGCGAGTGATCAAGGAATGGGCTAAGAGTGTACTAACTACAAATGGATTATGAATAATTATGAATATATATATGTATAAATAAATTACAGTGTAACTGATATGTGTGTGTGCGTGCGCGAATTTTTGTATGTATGTAAATATATATATGTAAGTATGTATATATATATATATATATATATATATATATATATATGTATGTATGTACGTATGTTTGTATATTTCTGATTTCACGATTATAACTGATATTAATGCTACAGCATATATTTAGACCATATATTGGCTTCTTTTTCTTAATAGCTTTCAGATATAATATTTTGTAGATCAGTATTGATTCATATATAAATTACAGCATACTAACTTGCTGGTACATGATGCTTGCCAGCAATTTAATATGATCTACTTCCCCTCTGATCACTTCCTTCTGCAGAGTAATATTGATTGAAGATTTAGGGTTCAACAGCAAAAAGCAAACAGAAAAACAAAACCCTAGGGCTACAAAAAAAACCTAAAACTAGCAAACAAAGCAAGTAATCGGTAATCTGACTTGTCGGTGTTTCAGAGTTCGAAAACCCCGATCAAGGATTTTGGACTGCGATGCCCCGCAAGTCCGAAAATTCCAGTAAAGGGTTGTTTTTCAGGATCTTGAACCTCTTTCTTCAGTTTTAAAGTTTTGTCTGCTCTTTAAGGGTTAGCTAGAGAAGTTTTCTTCATGTTGTTAGATTTGGTTGCTTTAGATTAGTTTTCCACTTTCAATAAATGATGCTGAAAAGTGTTCTACGTGGATGCAGAACTCAAAGCATGTCTACCATCTTAGCCATGAAGTAGGAATACAAGGGTTACCATGCTCCAAGCAAGATGGGTAATCTCCATAGCGAGATTACTGACACAGACATTGGGCATATGGACTGGGATTTTTTTCTCAAGCAAGCTGTAGAACCTTATGGCTGTTCGTTTGACTGTACAACCATGGTACTCTCCGGGCTAGTTAATACTGTTGGACACCAAGTATCTATCATTGCACCAAACCTCATAATGACCCTTGCAGAGAATTATGTGCTTGATGTGAGGGTGGTGAAAATAGAGCTGGGGATGTAGTCCTGGACATCTGCCTGGACATAATAGAAGAGGTCTTCCACATTCTAATTGCAGACAACTACTATCCAGTGACAAAGGAGCATGGCCAAAAATATTTGAAGACACTCCCAACATTTATGAGATCATAAACAATGACTGCTTAATACGCCCTCAGAAGGAGAAGTTGGAGAAAATGGATATGCATAGGGGTTACTTAATAGATGACATGAGGAACTGTGACACTCTTCTGAGCAGAGTCTGGGGGCTACCACAGGCTAGACAACTTGAGCCATGGATGGTGTTCATCATTCAGAAGATCAAGGGTAGAAATGCCAGAATTGACTGGGGAACCATCATCACTGACAACTTGGATGAACAATTACAAAGTGTGAAAAACAACCCCAAATTCTACATGATCTCTTACATCGTCTATTTATTAGCTGCACGAGCAGAGTATCCAAGACTGACCAGGAAGGGGTCTTTGCGGGACTAGAATGCCTATCCCTACATGATGTATCCTCAATTGGTGAGAAAGGAGAAGCTTAAAGTTGATAGTTCGGAATATATAATTGTCAATGATGCCTTCGTGTTTGCAATCATTTAGTCTATTGAAGGTGATTATGCAAAAAGACTTTTAGAGGAGGCCACTGCTAAAATCAAGATGTTCAAAGCATATTACATCCAGTTCTGTACTTTCACTTACATCAGGGTGGCAGGATGTGCCCTTAACCCAAAGATGCTGCCCTGGTACCCTTCAGATAAGTTTATATTAATGGAAAAAAGCCAACAACTGGTTGATGCTTATGAGCAAATTGTTAAGAAGAAGCATTGTTGGGACTTCCCAATATCCATTGGGGCCTATACTGTCCAACACATTAAAGTTTGCAAGTTCATCTGTTTTGAGTGGGATGAGTGCCTCTTGGAGGAGTACAAGCTCAATCGACCCAGGTTTGATCCAATTGGCACCTTCAATAGAATTAAGGGAGCCTACTACAAACATGAGCCTCACTTGGAGGATCACTGGATGAACTGTGTGGATGACTACGAAGTCCGAAGCGGGGACTACTGCAGGATAGAATTGGAGTTGGCACAACATGTTATTCACGTGCATATACCTTCAAGGAGTTGGGATAAGGATTCTGATGCCATCTTGGATCCTATGTACAATGAAGACAAAATATACAACTAGGTAATTTTGAATGCCGAGGTGGCAAGGACTGAAAATGATAACATTGAACATAGGGCTAGGCATGTGCTCGAGGTAACTAAGAGATGGATCCATAAGCCATTCAAGATGGACCTAGTGCTTATGAAGTAGTAGATCCTCTCGCAAAGGTTGATAAGGGAAAAGGAGTCAAGGTAAACATTCCTACCTTCAAAGAGGTCTCTCCCCTTGCTCCTGGTACAATGTATGGGCATGCCAGGAAGACAGTAGTCCATGGTCCAATGGAAGTGGGATGCAAAAAGACAAAAGGAAAGAATGATTCAACAACTACCCCCCCTCCTGCTCAAGCCATTCCATAGGTTAACCCAACGCCGGTTATAAATACTCCTCTTGAGACTCCTTCCAAGTCTAGACAGAGGAAGAGTACCTTCATTAAAATCCTAATGTCCAAAGGAGGAGAGACCCAACCAAAGGAGGTCTAACATATTGTAGAAATTAATACCAAAT
The DNA here is from genome assembly GCA_027943335.1 of Chamaecyparis obtusa. Classification (NCBI taxonomy): domain Eukaryota; kingdom Viridiplantae; phylum Streptophyta; class Pinopsida; order Cupressales; family Cupressaceae; genus Chamaecyparis; species Chamaecyparis obtusa. The sequence goes on from BSBK01000604.1 coordinate 25,792, forward strand.
ATACTTTATAATCTTTGATTCTACCTTTTGCAATATTATCCTTGCAACCTCTTAATGCCAAAGGCAAGATGCTCTACCAAACATATCCAAAATGGATAATCAAGCAATAATAGTTCTAATGATGCCCATATGAATGTGTTGGATCTTCCTCATATACCTTGTTAGATGAAGGGATCACACCTCGTCTTTGAATATACACCTCTTCTAAATCATACTAGCTCAAAACACTTACTAATTCCACTATTTAGTTATTGGTTGTCTTGCACTTCTAATCGAAGCTTTATTATAATAATCGCAGCCTTCCTTTATTATTAATCTCTAAACTAATGATTGATGATAATTGGATTGTCATCTAATTTGTAACCATTGATCAATAGTTGTCATTGTGTACATTAATCATAATCATTTGATTGATTATCTTTGTATACATCTTGATCACCGATTATTCCATGTTGGCATCTGCTGTGGATGATTGATCCAACATTATGTTTATCGTTAATACGATAACCGATTATCCTTTGATCACACCGTACTCATTCTTCTTTATTAATTATGAAGTTGTTAATTTGCCTTGATTCTTGTGAATGTGATATTCAAGAATTTGGCGACCCATAACTTGCTTTCTTCTAGAATTCTCTTCAAATCAATCCTTTATGTTTTCTTCTAGAAGCTTCCTTAAGTCGATCCATTTGTTCTTTCTTCTAGAACTTTCATGTGTGAATGGACTTTGATGAATTTCTCCCTATTTGGGCAAATTTTTGATGTAAAACTAAGTTATCGGGTTCACCTTGGACCCCTCCGGACCGGCCCGGGTACAAACTGGTCCATGGTTTGGGTCTGGTTCGCCTGTGAGTCCGGGCAAGGTTCGAAAATCTGGGCCCAGTTCAAACTTCTGGCCTGGACGAACGAACCCGGGCGGACCAAGTCCAAAAAAATCGAACCCCAGGGGAATTGTGCCGAACTTCGGGCCATGGATGTCACTTAAGTGACATATTTTGCAAAAAATTATATTTTTTTGACATCCGGAATCCTAAAAGGTGGTTATGAAAGGGTAATTTTTGCTTCTCATTCTCATTTGTGGTGTGCAAGTAGGTTATTTTGACTTGAGCAAGAGCAAAAGAGCAAGTTCTTGGTTGTGCAAGGAGGAGTTGGAAGATTGGTTTGTGAGCTTTCTTCAAGTGTTTGTGCCTCATACGTACACCTTGGCAAGCTTACAATGAGTAGAGGTAAGTTCTTGTTTCATTTGTTTTTTGTTTTTGTTTAAGTTTTTTATTTTTTTCATTTTTCTTTTATTCTCCATAAGATCTTAGCCATTTTTTCTATAATTTTTCATTCTCTTGCTTTTAAAGTTTTTAGTTTTATATTGAATATGTATACAATTTGAAATTTCTTGTCATAGGAAAAGGAACTACAATGGCATCTACCTCTTCCTCAGTAGGCAATACCGAACAAAGAATAGAACCCCACTCTAATTCTCATTTGTGGAAGCATGTTGATATTATAAGAGCCCTTCGTGGTGCATTCCCTTAGAAATGTAGGGGTTGTGATGTAGAAAGAAATAGTTCATATTTTCGTGTGGTAGGCCATTTGTGTGGATACCCTGGTAGAGGAGTCAAGAAATGCCCTTGAAAAAAAGGTGCACCTGTACCCAATGAAACTGTACTAAAGTATATCGAAGAGGATGAGGCAGGAAAAAAGAGAGAAGAACGTAGGCAAAGTTCAACTGATGGCATTGGCAATAAAAGTAAAAGTAAAAAAAAAAGCAAGGGTAACACAACCCCTTATAGATGTTGTGATAGAAGACTACCCCTTTTTTACCACCTTAGCTAGCCGCGAGCCTGAAAAAGAACCTCTTGGCCTTGCACACAAAAGAAAGGGACCACTAGAAACTGCATTTCAAAATCAAAGTCGGGAAATTGCCAACATTGATGTGGGAAGATGCTTGTATGCAAATGGGCTGTCTTTTAATGTTGTTCGCTCTCCATATTGGAGATAGATGTTGAAAAGTGCCAATGAAGCTCCAAGAGGGTATCAGGGCCTTGGTCTTGAGAGAGCACGAACCACCTTGTTGGATCAAGAGGTCAAGTGGATTTTAGAAGGCATTTTCAGTTAGGGAGTGCATTGGAGGTTCAAGTTACAATGTAGTTCAGTCTTTTTGTGGTTCCATCATTTGTTGCAGATTTGTAAGTGTTGTTTGTAGAGATATGATCATAATTAATATCAATTGCTGTTTTTGTTTGATTCTTTTGCAAGTTCATGTGCTGATTAGCTAGTTCATCTATGCTATTTGTGTATGATTATTTGCTACTGTTTGGAATGAATTGGGTTAATGCTGTTGTTTATGTTTCAAATTTGGTGAAGATTGTTGTTTTGTTGTAAATTTGTTATTTTCCTTAAAAATTATGGGAAGGGACATTACATGGATTGTTAGTTTCCAAGCGATCAATCTTGATGACATGGATAAATTGTTTGGTTTGGGAAAGTGCATGTTCTTAGTTTCAACTTGCTTGTGCACCATTTGATAACCTAGATCTATGGTCCTTGGGAGTTTGGAGATCATGAAAAACATCTATCTGAGTAAGTGAGCAAGGATTGCTAATCTATGAGGTTTATGTGGAGAGAATATTGTAGGATGGAGAAAATCTACAATTACTACTCATTGGAACACGATAGTATTTAGAGTAGAATTTCTAGATGATAGGATCAATGGTTGTTGTTAATTTCGACATTTTTCATGCTTGTGTCAATGTTTGAATGAGTTTGAGCTCTTTGATTCTAAGTTATCGAATCACCAATTTTCCCTGCTGATTCTGGGTACGATACGTACTAGAATCGGGTACTGCTTAGAATCTTTGTAAATTCAAACATGATCTGGTTTTTTAGGGTAAAAATGTTTTTTGAGGAACCACTGTCGACATTGCCTTTGCAAGTAGATTCTAAGATGATCGAGTGTTGTTTCCCTTTTTTTTCCATTTTTTGAGCGGTATTTCAACAAAGCCCCCCCTTCCCTTTATTATTTGAATTATAGTTTGCAATCTATAAAAATCTTTGTGTCTAGCCATTCTTTATGCTCCGGGAGCATGAAAACCTTGCATTTTGAAGTCAGACCAGTTTTCCTATTCAGGCGCAACAAATATCATACTACAGAATTTTTTTCAAATGCTGGCCATTTAAAATTTTGTTTTATAATGTCAGTTCACAATAGTTATGAGTGAGTGCTCTTGTTAGACATTCAACGTTTTATTGTTTCAAATATCTTCTTTCTAAAGTTGAGAGCATAATTTTATCATTTAATTAAATAGTTTTAGGTTTTAATATAGTTATTTGTTAATTATAAATTTATAAAAGTATATAGTTTAATTTATAACGTTTAATCAATATAAAAAAATAAATATATATTGTAATAAATTAATAGTTTAATATTTATTATTTTATAATTTAGTTTATAGATAATAAATCTAAATGTTCAATAGTATGTAATTATTATATATATTCTAGTATATTATCTTTATATTTTAATAATTAACTATTAATATTATTAATTTAAATTGTTATATATATAATATTTAATTGTTTAATTTATATGTATAATTTCTCATTATAATAATAATTTATTAAATTATATGTGAATTAATTAATATTATAATTTAAATTGTTATATAGTTCTTATTTTTAGTTTTTTTTGATTGGTTAAAGTATATATTTTATTAATAGTAAGAGTTTAATACTATGCATAAAAAGGACACCAAACCAACATCCCTCACTATCAACCCCTGCTACAGAGACTATCTGAACAACAAAATACCCCATACAGAGGGTGTAAACTGGATACATAAAGACTATCTGCAAACATCACCAACCCGAGCCACCATAAATACTATGAATATGCCGATACAACACAACAAAATTGGGCTTGACACCCTAGCCCAATCAAACCAAACCATTACCAACCTATTCCCTGACAGTGACCACATATCATAGTAGAAAGCATAAACACTTTACAAAAACTTTGGACACAAACAGGATCAGAAGCAGCCTTACTCGCCGCAGATCTTCCCTTTGCCCTCGGAGGCCCACTGGTTCTTTGATTCTGACCCCAAACTGGAATGCAACTTTTGCAATTTTGCCAAATTCTTCTGATGAGCCTCCCATTTCATCTTGTTCTTATCCCTTTCAATGTCTCTGATGTAACCCTTAAGAAACTCCCATCCAACCGCAACATTCAACTGTCTATCACCATATCTGCACCTTCACACCACACCAAGAAAGGTTTGAATGACGAATGATCGCCTCCAAAATCCCTCCAGTACCCCTCATTTGCATGAAAACCCTTCCCTGGTACGACAATGGTGACAATCTGCATTAACCTCGCAAGCCAATCCTTCTGAACACAAGCCTTCATCACCCAGATGGCCTCTTCCTTGGATCTTAATTCTAAAGCCCAAGCAAATAGCATAGAGGCAATGTCAATATTAGAACAATACCTATGATCAGCAAATATAAAATATTCTCCAAACAGCATGTATATAATTGTCTAGAACTCCTTGTCATCAAAATTAAAAACGCGCCTCATTCTTTTCACTGTAACTGCCCCCAGAAAGCATTGCTGTTGGGCATTGATGCATCGAGAAAAGTTTGCCTCCATGCTAGCACAAGTCCAACACTAACTCCTCCACAGACACAAACACTCTACATTTGTACAGGCAGAACAGAAGTATAATTGCATGCACTTTGGTTCCAATATCACCATAAATCTCTCCTTCCAAAAGCTCATAAAACTGAAGACTACCATTGAATGCCACGTTTCCCCATCATAAGAAATCATGATGCCTCAACACCTACAATCTAGAACCATCTAGACTCACATCATGTGAAATGAATATCCAAAGCCATCATGATAAACCAAATCAGCTAGCATACACCCTAACATCACCGAGATAAAAATTGGCAATCATGAAACATCCTGCCACCAAAGCAATTTTCTACCCTTCCATATTAATGATGATGGAACAAAAGCAACGGTCCAAACACATTTAAAATTTGAAAAATCACCTTGCAGGCTACAAGGTAAAGCTTAATCCCTCTATCATTGACAACACTAGCAATGTTTTGAAAAGACACTGCCCATTTTGACAATGTGTCTGCAATTGCATTACCATCCCACAAGATGTGCGTAATTTTGAAAATTTGAAACTTGCCCAGTTTTTGCCGTATAATATCCACAACTTTACTAATCTTCCAGACATGAATTTTCCCTTCCAACATTGCATTCACAATCACTTGAGAGTCACCTTCCAAGTGAACTCGATCTGCATCTATGTTCCATGGAGTTTTGGGGACGGGGATAGTTTAGGGGACGGGGACGTGTTTCAGGTATGTGTACAGTTCAGGACCAACTTTTAGGGAACAGTAGGGGATTAAAAAAATAGGGAATATAGAGAAATTTCAAATATGCATATCATACCATTGATAAAGCATTCATCATAGACATTTTAGAAGCTTAATACATAAGATTTCACATGTGAATCGATAAGCAAAATAACAAAATTCAAATGCTTTCATTGTTAATATATGGCATACATATAGCAAAAATGCCCAAAGGTTCCAAATTTCAGCCATGAAATGACAAAAAATATTAAAATGTAAATACTATAACTAAACTACTAAACAGTAAACCTAGAAGTCCGCAATAATATATAACTGCCCATAATCAATAGATGGTAGGTCTAAGAGTCTAAATCAAGTGGATTTGACGCACTAACCTCCTCTTTCAAATATTGTTCACTCCTTGACCAACTGCTCCTTCTCTTGCTGCTCTTCTCCTTTGCCAATGTGAAAATGAATTTCTTTTTCTTCTTTTTGGTTATTTTATGCTTAGATTAGGTTTTGGTATTGTTAAATGTGGTTTGGGTGTCCTTGTGGGCCAGTCAGCTTTTTTAACATTGGCAGTCCAAAAATGGCTTGAGCCATAGGGGACGACTAGAAGTCCCCGGGACGAGCAGGGGACTTCTAGCCGTCCCCTAGCCGTCTTGGGGACTTCTAGCTATACCCCACACCTTGCTGCTCTCAAAGTGGTGTTTCAGGATGGTACCTGATTTTGCCCATTTTGAAATGGCATTGGGGAGGACAAAAATCCATCCCCGCCTCCCTGTACCGTATTGAGGATGGGAGCGGGTCTAAAAGTCCAGGGGACACGTCCCCATGGAGCACAGGTCCGCATCCAATTTATAAGCCAAATCCACCACCAAAAGAGCCGCCATAGCTTGGGTTTCATTATTTGTTCCATCTTCCAATTTGGATGAAGCAAAGGCAACTATGTTTCCTTCCTCATCTCTTGCTACACAACCCACTCCATACAAGCCCGGGTTTCCTATGGAGGCGCCATCAAAATTGATTTTGATCCAACCTTTTTCCAGTTTTGTCCATTGAACATTTACCCTACAACTGCCACTAGGATTAACCCTTGAAAGCCCATAAACATTGGCTTGATGAACTCTTATTTTAGGTTGCAAATACATATATATTTATAATTTTTATATGTTTTTTGTATGGACATACCCTACCCCCAAACTTTTGTTGCTGTACCCACATATCATACCTGCGTACCCATACCTGTACCGGCAATTGAGCTTTGATATTTTGAGAAGATCTACTGCTTGTGCTACTTCTTGATGATCTATTAAATGTAGAAGAATCGTGGTCGGTCCCAACTTCTAATGGCTTGGATCAATTGTAAGAATCTTTAGATTGATAATCTTTTGTTAGTTGGCAAGCCTAGCAGGAGTGACGTGTCAAAGATGACATCATAGTGGGGTTCATATTGCTGTTCAATTGCTCAAATTTTGACATTTGGTTAATGGTTAGAATGTGTAGTGAGTTGGGATTTTATGAAATTACTATCTATTTATGCAAGCCAAAAGATGGAGATGGATGGACAAGATTGGATGGGTGTGTGTAGAAGCCATACATTGTATGTATGCAAATTGAGAAAGGTGACATAAGGTGAATAATTGTTGGCACTTTTCTGGTGCTAGGTTCTTTTCTAAACAGGTTTCCCATGATATATGTTGCATTCTTTGTGTATTGTGGATGTTTCTTTATTGCTGGTGTTTTTTACAATGTCTCATTTGTTTTGCGAAGTAATTTATACAATGAATTCAGAACTAATTTGACCTCAAAATTTTAATGTTCTATTGCAATTTTTGGCTGACTATTTACATAAAATAAAGAAATATGAAAGGCAATTACCTCTTTTAAGTATATGCTTTCATTCTCAATTAAGCTTTAGGCAAACACATAAGCCTAAAAAATGAAAAGATCATTGAAATACCATTATTTTGTTGCTATCATATGCTCAGGATTAAATTGGGAAAAAGCCAAAATCTAATTTTTCAAATTTTACTATGTTTTAGTAAATTGCATTTTTGAGGGTCTTCGGTGCATTTCTGGGCTTGGATGATGCACGGAAGTAGTAATGGAACGTTTCTACTTTCGAAATTTGAGGTTTCTCTTGGGTACCAACCATTGGCACCTATGGATGTAGCAATACCATCTCTACAATCTAATAGTCCATTGAATGGTGACAAGGAGGTAGATAAAGCAGAAAAATTCATTGATAACATTAGACACCTCCAACAGCAAGTTCATGAGATCTTGGAGTAGAGTAATCAGAAGTATAAGGAAAGGCATGATAAACATAGAACTCCTCATAAGTTTTAGATTGGTGACAAGGTATGGTTACATCTTCAGAAAGAGCGCCTGCATGGACCAAATAGGAAGCTTCGTCCTCTTTGTTATGGTCCATATACTATTGTGAAACAAGTTGGTGAGAATGCGTTTGAACTTAATTTGCCATCATTTTTGGGACTGCATCCAGTTTTCAATGTAGAATTGTTGAGACCCTATTTTCCTCCTTTGTTGGATATTTCCCAAGCTACTGAACACATTCAAGCTGCAGAGTTAAATCCATCTACTACTGTTCCAGTCCAGTGTGACCATGTTATTGAAGTCATTTTAAAGACTCTGAGAAATTAGAACATTCCTTTGTATCGGGTGGTTTGAGCTGGCCAGCATTCTCATCAAGGCAAGTGGTTTACTAAGGAACAAATTGAAGAACAATTTCCTCATCTTTTGTAGCAGATTAGTGCAATGGGGCCCATTGCCTCTCAAGGGGGGAGGAATGCTCAGGATTAAATTGGGAAAAAACTGAAATCTGATTTTTCAAATTTTACTATGTTTTAGTAAACTGCATTTTTGAGGGTCTTCGGTGCATTTCTGGGCTTGGATGATGCGCGAAAGTAGTAACGGATCGTTTCGACTTCCGAAATTTGATTCTAGATAATTTGAATACCTTTCCAACACATCAAATGGTTCACAATTCGGAGCTAGGACTAGAAAGTTATGCCTTCTCCAAGTGGACCTAATTTTTATATATAGTTTTTTGATAATTTTTGATAGTTTGAATAGTTTATTTGTAATAAATATTACGATGGCTCTTCATTTCATTTCCAAGGGATTTTGATGACCCTTGGGATCCATCAGACTTGTATAAACTCAAAACATTCGAATAGAATGGATCAGTTTTTGGTTTGCAATCTTGTTGTTCTCAATTTTCGTGTTGAATTCTACAATACTGCAGGTATCACACTAGGTATTGTAATCTGGTTTCATAAATCAAATCAACATAATTCTAATTTTCAGATGGACATCACTTGGTATTTGAAAAAGATATAAAATCTATGTTCCGTGGGGGCATGTCCCTGGGTTTTTTGACTTGCTCCCCTCCCTGGTACGGTATGGGAACGTCATTTTCTCGTCCCCCCTCTCGCACCCTTTTTTGCAAAATTCGAAAAGTCCCCAAAACGGCTCTGAAAGTGGTCGGGGGACGTAGGGGATGGCTTGAAGTCCTTAGGACGACTAGGGGATGGCTAGAAGTCCCCTACCCATCTTGCGGATTTCTAGCCGTCCCCTATGGCCCAAGCCATTTTTGGACTGCTAGTGTTAAAAAATAAGACATTTTTAAATTTAGAAAAAACGCTGGCTGGCCCACAAGGACACCTAAACCACATTTAACAATACCAAACCCTAATCTAGACATAAAATAACCAAAAAGAAGAAAAAGAAATTCATTTTCACATTTGCGAAGGAGAAGAGCAAAAAGAGAAGGTCAAATCTAATTGATTTAGACTCTTAGACCTACCATCTATTTTTTAATGGACAGTTATATATTATTACAGACTTCTATGTTTACTGATTGGTAGTTTAGTTATAATATTTACATTTTAATATGTTATGTCATTTAATGGTTGAAATTTGAAGCCTTTGGGCATTTTTGCTATATGTATGCTATATATTGACAATGAAAGCATTTGAATTTTGTTAATTTGTTTATCGATTCACATTTGAAATCTCAATTCAAGTCTAATGCTATGTATTAAGCCTCAAAAATGTCTATGATGAATGCTTTATCAATGTTATGATATGCATATCTCTCTCTCTCTCTCTCTCTCTCTCTCTCTCTCTATATATATATATATATATATATATATATATATATATAAATTCTCCTATTTTTTTAATAGCCGTCCCCTAAAAATTAGCCCTAAACTGTACCCATACCAGAAACATGTCTCCGTCCCCTAAACCGTCCCCATCCCCGAAACTCTGTGGAACATAGTATAAAATTCATAATCAAACTCTAATATTGGTTCTTAGAGTTTATGGATGTGAACACACTGGCACAGTTTCTATTGCAATGTACTAATTACTATTGTGGTCTTTGGGACATTTGAACACAATCCAATGAATCCCCAGCCACAAAAACATTAGATTCATAGTTTTAGTCATTTTAGACTCCAACTCTGTGATAACTTGTAATGCATTTATTTCCAACTCAACAAAATTTCTGCAACTTAAAAAAGAAACGAACTTTTTTGATTAAAAAGGTAAAAAAATGCAAAATACAACTACAAAATGTATCAAATGAGTTTAAAGGCAAAAACCTTTGTTTCTACAACATTTTTTCCTCATTTTTATTGCTTTTGGTAATGCTTTTTGGAGCTGTGAGTGAAATAATTGGACTCACCAAGTTTTCAGTGAGTACTAAGAAAAACTTAGTGAGTTTTTCATAAAAATTGACTCTTGGTGAGTTACATTACGAAAACTTTGGCAAAAAAATTATGCAAGTATTTGGCAAGCTGGTGCATTACGTTTTTCGTCATTGGATGAAACCACAAAACCCAGGTTGGTAGAATTTGGGTCATTGAACAACAGCACATAATGCAGGTTGCTAACATGGTTAGTCCAAGACAAAGAAAAACCTAAAATTTTAGAGAGTAGAATATACACAAGTTTTGGAGTTTACTCCAAATCTGGTATTAGTGGTTTTCCTTAACATTACAGATGTATATTGCCATAGAATCAAAGGAAACATAAAGAGATAAGTTTATTACGCTTTGAAAAATTCGAAAGGAAAAATTCATCCATTTGCTTCCAAGATTGAAATTTAAACATATCCTTTGAACCCCAACATTTTGGAACATGCCATAAGTCTCTTTTCATTGCAAAACCACCTAACAAATTATAACTCTACCAACACACAAGCTAATTTTTTGAACATGAGTAGCAAGTGTAATGGGCACCCTTGAATGCCCAAAAACTAAACCCACTGCTGATAGGAATTATGTCAAACAGTTTGCATCCAACTCCTTATTTCTCCGTTTAATGTTTTAAACCCCTTATAACTCCGGAAATGAAACGTTTGTTTGTTTGTTTGTGTTTTTACATGGATTTGGAATCATACAACATGAACAAGAAAGAAACTACAATAATATGCAAATTGGAAATCGAATTGCTGCTGATAGGATGTTATTTTCAGAATTATAAAATCAAATACATGGCAGATTACCAACTCACTAGTTACTCCAGCATTATTGACATAATGCTCCAGCAATTATTTTTAATCTTGCTGCTACGGTGACATGAATAGTACCCGCGCTACAATGACGTGAATAGTGCCCGTGCTACAGTGTTGCTACAATATTAATTTGTCTTCAGTTGGTCCAATATCTTCATAAAATCATCCCCTCAAAGTGGCATAAGCATCAGACAGGTAGCGAAGAAGATATGAGCAAAACATCAACCCTGCCTGTAGTTGGAAATGCACCCAATCTGTCTGATAATGAAGTTGATAGCAATGGATTCCAAAGGCCAAACCCCAAGGGAATGATGTCTAGAATGTCACAAGAGAGGATAGAGGTTCTCTAATGCCAAGAACGGATCTACAACTCACACATCAATTTCTTCTCATATTCAACATGCTGAACAAGGGCCACAAGCTCTCCTTTTATTTCCACTTCATAGGGTCGACCCACTTCTCACAAGCAATGTGGGATAAAGTGTTTTAAAATAAAATAACACCTTATGTCTCCCTTGGGCTTCCCTTTTGAAACACACAACCTAACATAAATAATATTAAAGTAACACTTTATTATTTTAACATTTAATTTAAATGTTACTTTAATAAACTTCAGGCATTAAAATAAAATAGTAATCAGGCTTGGAATAATACAAGTGATAGCTCGTTGGAAAGCTCTCATTGAGGAGCATCAAATCCAATCACTAAATTTGACATCACCCATGCCCTGCTGACTTACTAAAAATAGTAAGTTTGCTTGAAACCATGTAAATCAACTCCGTTATGGCCCAAACTGGAAATGACTAGGCCAAAACATCTCAGGATCCCACTGACCCCTTCATTAGCCTCCAGGACCACACAAAAATAGGCTAACAGTCACACAGTTGGACAACTGCTAAAGTGGTCCCCATTACCGTCCGCCCCCCTTGAAATTGCTTGTCCTCAAGCAATCTCAGTCCTGTTTGTTGTAACACCTGCTCACTCTCCCAAGTAGCGTCCTCCTCTGGTAGGTCTCTCCATCTGACTAAATACTCCTTAACCACCTTGTTCCAGAGAGTCCTCTCTCTTGTGTCCAGAATAGCTTCAGGAACCAATATGAGCTTCCCCTCCTCATCCAAGGGTGGCAATTTTGTAGAAGGAACAACTCTCTGACCAATGGCTTTCTTAAGCCTCGACACATGAAACACATTATGCACCCGATTGCCCTTTGGAAGCTCAATCTTGTAGGCAATGTCGCCCACTCTGCGAATCACTCTATAGGGACCATAAAATCTAGGTTTCAGCTTCTCTGCTCCGTTGTTCTTGAGTGATGACTGTTTGTATGGCTGTAGCCTCAAGTAAACCATATCCCCTACCTCAAAATTGTGCTCTATCCGGTGCTGATCAACATACAATTTCTGTTGATTTTGGGCTTGTTGTATATTCTCCTTGAGCACTCTCAGGATATCTTGATTATCCTGCAATAAATCTTTGGCTTTGGGCACTTTGCTGTCCCCCAAAATTAAATCCATGAAGCTAGGTGCTTCATAACCATACAGTGCCATGAAAGGAGTCATCCTGATGGACATATGATAAGTGGTGTTATAGCAGTACTCTCCCATATGCAGCCATCTGACCCAAGCTCTCTGTTGTGCAGTCACATAGTTCCTCAAATATCCTTCCACCCATTTATTCACAATCTCCATCTACCCATCTGTCTGTGGATGATCTTACAACTAGTGCTAGGTGTAAGATCTATGCCACACAACCTAAACAACTCCTGCCAAAAAGCACTCATAAATCTACTATCCCGGTCACTAACAATGAATCTAGGCAGCCCATGTAACCTGAATATCTCTCCGAAGAAAAGATCTGCCACTTGTGCTGCTATGTAGGTGGACGGAATAGCAAAGAAGTGAGTGAACTTCGTCAACCGATCAACCACCACATAGATGCAATCTCTCCCCTGTATTCATGGTAACCCAGTGATGAAGTCCATGGAAATACTCTCCCATTTCCTATCCGGAATGGGCAAAGGTTGTAACAACCCTGCACGATATGTGTGCTCCCCCTTATTTTGTTGACAAACTGAACACTCCCTGACATGCCTCTGAACACCATGCTTGAGCCCTTTCCATGTGAACCGCTCACGGATCTGCCTGTAGGTCTTGAAGACCCCTGGATGTCCAACTGTAGGCGCATCATGAAACGCCTTCAGTACTACCTCCCTAAACTGCGATGAAGGAATCAAATATATCTTGTCCTGGAATCTGATCAATCCGTCCATCACCACATAACGATCATCCTGTATGGTGCTTGCAATCACCCTAGAAGCCCAAGTGTCCCTTGCATACTCTGCTACAAGTCTGCTATCTATCATTCAAGTCACACTGGCTCATGAAGTATTTGATGATATTGTGATCAGTCTTGATCACAAACTTCCCTCCAACCAGGTAGGACTGAAACTTAGCCAATGCATGCATAATGGCCAACATCTCCCGGTCATAGATGGAATAGCTCCTCTCCACTCCACAAAGCTTCCTACTCTCAAAAGCAATGGGATGCTTCTCCTGCATCAAGATTGCCCCAATCCCATCACCCGACACATCACAATGAAGCTCAAATGGCTTCGTGAAATCCGGTAGAGCTATTATTGGACATGATGACATCACTTGCTTGAAATGATCAAAGCATCTCTGAGCTGCCCCTGTCCATATGAAGGCCCCTTTCTTGGTAAGATCTATCAAGGGTGCAGCGGTATGTGAAAATCCCTTAACAAATCTCCTATAAAACCCGCAGAGACCAAAGAACCCCTTAAGTTGTGTGAGGTTCGTAGGAGTAGGCCAATCAACAATAGCTCTAATCTTTTCTGGATCTACCCGAACTCCATTTGCGTTGATGATATGCCCAAGGTATAGTAACTTAGTCAACCCAAACTCGCACTTAGATTCCTTGGTATATAGTGACTCTTTCTCCAAAATGGACAACACCTCCTCTAGATGTTGTAAATGCTCCTCCCAGGTCTTACTGAAGACCAAGATGTCATCAAAGAAAATCAGGACAAATCTCCTAAGCTGCCCCCTGAACACTTGATTCATGCAACTCTGGAAAGTAGCAGGGGCATTGGTTAGCCCAAATGGCATAACCAAAAACTCGAAGTGGTCAAAGTGACACCGAAAAGCAGTTTTCTCAATGTCCTCCGCTCTCATCCTGATCTGATGGTATCTTGATCGTAAATCAATCTTGGTGAAGAAGCGCGCACCGTGCAGCTCATCGATCAACTCATCTATTCGAGAAATGGGATACTTATTCTTGATAGTCTTCTTGTTTAGAGCCCCGTGATCGATGCACATGCTCATTGTCCCATCCTTCTTCACCAATGCAACTGCTGAAGCAAAGGAGCTCTTACTAAATATGCCCTATCTCCAACAACTCCTTAATCGCCTTCTCTATCTCATCCTTATGTTTCTTTGGATGACGATAGGGAGTGATGATAACGGACTTAGCCCCCTCGTCAAGCTCTATGACATGCTCTATCCCTCTATCAGGAGGAACTCCATGGGGTATACTGCCAAATACTTTGGCATGTCTATCAATAATGTCCTGAATGTCCACCCTTTCCATGTTGAGAGTGAACTCAAACAGTGTTGCCATCCATGTCATACCCAAGATGATGTCATAATCCCCCATGTCAACAATATAGAACTCATCCTGTAGCTCATATCCATCTCCCAATCTGAGGCGAAGATTTGAAATCTTCTGAGTACACAATAGTTTGTGGCCACTTGCCACCATGACCCTGAATCCCGAATGTTCCTCAGTTTGCCAACCCCTCTTAGCCACTAGCTTGGCATCTATGAAATTATGCGTGGCTCCTATGTCCAGTAATGCAATTACCTTTTGACCCTGAATAGTACCCTGTACCTTAAAGGTAATCGCCTTCTGAGCTCCTGTCAACCTATCTAGGGATTTCTCATCCCCTGAATTCTCCGTAGAAGCATTGCTCTCCTAATTGGAATCAGAGTTGGACTATTGATCCTCATCTTCCGACTGTGAGTCCTTTGCTGAAAAATATTCCATCTGTATGGCCTTAGCCTAAGAGGACATTTGTGAGACAAGTCCCATGGTTCCCTACACTGAAAACAAAGTTTTTTCTTCCTTAACTCATTCAGTGTCTCGCTGTCCAGTTTCTTTGACTCTCCCTTTGGTGGCTGAAAATCCTTTTGCATAGGCTTCTTGTCTTTGTCTTTTCTGAAGTGAGAGTCCTTTGGAGTAAACTTACTCCTGGAAGCGGAAGGCGCAAGATCTCTTGCCTTCTTGATAGCATCCTGTAGTGTGAGAGGATTGTGTCCCTTAACCTAACCACAAAGGGGCTCTAATAGACCATCCATGAACAACACTATCAACCTCCTCTTTGAAATATCTGTAACCAAAATCGAGTCTTTGAAAATCTGAGATGTAGCCATCTATAGGACCCCACTGTCTCAACTGTGCTAACTCCTTGAAATAGAGTTCAGGATCCTTCGCATCAATTCTGTCAATCATCCTCTTAGTAAACTTTGCATATGTGTCTATCTAGTTATGGCCAAGTGTAACCATGCCGTGGTGCGACCACTCATGAGCACTCCCATCCAAGTGTAATGCAACATACTTAATCGCATCCCCTTCAGGCATGGGATTAAGCTGAAAATAAGTGTCCAACTTCTGAACCCAAATACGTGCTGAAGTCTTCCATGTACCATCGTAGTATGAAATGGACAACTTCCCCAGCTTCTTCCTCATCTCATAGTTTTGCTGCTTGTTGCCTCTCATGGGAATATGCTTGAGTCTAACATTCATGTATTCACGGAATGTCATCTCAGCCTGTAACTCGGGACTCAAGTTCCTCCAATCATCCATAATCATATCCTGGATCTCTTGCTATGTAGGACCAGCATTGGTCTAGTCATCTTGTCTTGGAGGAAATTGTGGCATAAGAGGTCTAGTAGTAGAACCTGCTCTAGCATATGTCCTGGTTCCCTTGTTAACTGAAGCATCTCCATTACCTCCATTACCCTGTCAACCTGCCGGATTACCATTATTACCCTGGTTGGCATTATTGCCCTGGTCCATTCTAGTCAAATGCTGTGTGTAAGGGCTATAGCCATCTGTTGTAATGATGTTTGTAGCTCCCTCTGACCTCTAGCAAGATCACTGAGCATATCTCTAGTATTGGGTTCTTCTCTCTCCCCTTCTCTGTTCACCTGTCTGTCACCCATGATTGTATCTGTAAACCTTTCCCTAGTATCAGTAGGTCCGGAGAAAGGATCTATGATAGATGGTGAGATAGGATCTGCCTGTTCTTCTATCTCTGGTGGGTTTTGTTGCTCTGCCTGGAAGTTGGGATTAGGCTTGCTATTCCTCCTCAAGTAATACTGGTGTGTTGAATGCGTTAAACTCATAGGATGGAAGGAAAAACAAGCTCCGATACCACTGTAATGGGCACCCTTGAATGCCCAAAAACTAAACTCACTGCTGATAGGAATTATGTCAAACAGTTTGCATCCAACTCCTTATTTCTCCGTTTAATGTTTTAAACCCCTTATAACTCAGGAAATAAAACGTTTGTTTGTGTCTTTACATGGATTTGGAATCATACAACATGAACAAGAAAGAAACTACAATAATATGCAAACTGGAAATTGAACTGCTGCTGATAAGATGTTATTTTCAGAATTAATAAAATCAAATACATGGCAGATTATCAACTCACTAATTACTCCAACATTATTGACATAATGCTCTAGCAATTATTTTTAATCCTACTGCTACAGTGACATGAATAGTACTTGTGCTACAATGATGTGAACAGTACTGCTACAGTATTAATTTGTCTTCAGTCGGTCCAATATCTTCATAAAATCATCCCCTCGAAGTGGCATAAGCATCAGACAAGTAGTGAAAGATATGAGCAAAACATCAACCCTGCCTGTAGCTGGAAATGCACCTAATCTGTCTGATAATGAAGCTGATAAAAATGGATTCCAAAGGCTAAACCCTAAGGGAATGATGTTTAGAATGTCACAAGAGAGGATAGACGTCCTCTAATGCCAAGAACGGGTCTGCAACTCACACATCAATTTCTTCTCATATTCAACATGCTGAACAAGGGCCACAAGCTCTCCTTTTATTTCCACTTCATAGGGTTGACCCACTTTTCACAAGCAATGTGGGATAAAGTGTTTTAAAATAAAATAACACCTTATGTCTCCCTTGGGCTTCCCTTCTCAAACACACAACCCAACATAAATAATATTAAAGTAACATTTTATTATTTTAACATTTAAATGTTACTTTAATAAACTTCAGGCGTTAAAATAAAATAGTAATCAGGCTCGGAATAATACGAGTGATAGCTCGTCGGAAAGCTCTCATCGAGGAGCATCAAATCCAATCACTAAATCTGACATCGCCCGTGCCCTGCTGACTTACTAAACCCTGCTGACTTACTAAAAATAGTAAGTTTGCCTGAAACCATGTAAATCAACTCTGTTTTGGCCCAAACTGGAATTGACTAGGCCAAAACATCTCAGGATCCCTTTGACCCCTTTGTTAGCCTCTGAGACCATGCAGAAATAGGCTAACAGTCACACAGCTGGACAACTGCTAAAGTGGGCACATTACACCAAGAATCTTGATAAACTAAAATTGTCCTAAGTAGTCTTAGTTACAATTTTTCTCAAAATTGAAGAACAATAGAATACTTCTCAAGCAATAGCAAGATTATATAAAGCCATCTTCCCTCAAACTTGAAAGCTTAAATAAAATAGATATTTTTCAACATTGATACAACTATTTTCCATCATAAGGGAGTCTGTCATATCCCGTCTAAAACCCTAGTTGCCAAAGAAAACCCAGCAGTTGAATACTAACAGCAGCGATTTTATTAAAAAAATGATGGTTTCCCTTAACTAAGCAACAATCTATTTATAACAAGTGGCTAAACTGTGGAGGGATGCGACAAGTTAAAATAAGGACTGACCTATTAATAATAAAGAGCAGCTAAGTAATTATTAATATAAGCAGACTCCAATGTTAATAGTCAGCGGTTAATCCATTTTTAATTGAGTCGACTCCAATGTTAATAGTCAGCAGTTAATCCATTTTTAATTAAGGTGACTGCCAATTAAATATAAAGAGGTCCAACCTCGAGGAGGTGTGACTATAGAATTGGAAAGGTGCTGAGGGAGAGATGCGCCTTTCCATCCTAAGGGTAAGGGATATAAAAGTCTCAAAGGATTGAATCCAAGAAGCAGCCTCCAAGCAGCAAAAATACAAAGACAAATATCAGATAACATTGAATCAAACAGCAGACAACATCTAATCAAACAGCAGACTCCTAGCAATTCAAATGCATGATTATGAGATAAACAATCAGGAAAGTGCATCGTACATAAGATTATCTGTTCTGTCAGACATAGCAGATCCATAACCTTATACCTGGATAACCATGCTGATTCGTATCTCAGACACAGTGAGAGTAAGAATAACTAAGTTTAACACATCTTTAGCAGACTGATTGCAGGAAATATTAGATCCTCTCACTTGACACGGTATCATAAAATTATATCAGAAACCATATCAGATTTACCCAGATATAAGAGTTACACCAGTCTACAGTTTATTGGGAGTAAATATTTAGAAGGCTATGCGAGAGACATGAGCTTGAAGAATTTACTCAGGAATTAAAAACAGTAGTAGCAGATCCTTTAATACAGAGGCATCAAGCCTCCCATTCACAAGGCAATAATTGCATGAATACAGGGTTGAGAGCTCAGACACAGCAATCACTATACCGAGGGCATAGAGACTAAATCAGAATCCCTAAGTGATCAATAAAGAGATATATTTATATTTTTAGGACGATCTACCGTAACTAATCTGAGAATACTCCATGTCCATTATCTTAAGCATAGAAGCATAAATCGTTTGGGGAATAAATCGGAAAACCAGAGTGGGATTTTTTTGAAAAAATAGGGAAAAAATGGAGTTACAAAAAAATGTGAAAAATTGAAAAAAAAAGTGAATAACTACTTAAAATAAAATAAAATTAAAGGACATTTCCATAGCATATAGATGATAAAGGACTTATATAAATGATTCAAAGCACTTGGACAACCTCCTGATATATTTCTAACTTGGTGGACTCAAAGTTTTAAGTTTTAACATTGATTTTGTTTGTATAACTAATCGAGCTATGATTTGAAGTAGCACCAAAATATGATTTGGGCTTTCTTATTTTTCAAAATCAAGATGATGCTTTCTTCACAAAATATTGCCAATAAAAGAAAATATTCATATTCATATAAGTAGAATTCATTTTCTAGAATTCTCTTAAGTTCCTTTTATTATATATACTCAAACAATTATATACAAAGTTGGCATGATATACACATATGTGAAGTGATATATACACATGTATATACCAAAACAACTTTATATATGTTGAACTTAGAGACTGAATAGCATGAATTATTTAATTTAATTTTGAGTAGAGTTTTAAATATCTAGCAATTTGTTTAATTGTAAAAACTTGTGATGCCCCAACCTAAATGCTGCGGTGGTGCGGAATCCCGTTGGGTGTGTACCCAGGGCTGGGACCCACCCATGATTGGGTAACCACGTGTCCACGAGGCGGCTGGCCAACGGGAATCCACACCACCGCAACATTTAGGTTGGGACATCACAACCCACCACACTTGGCAGGGCTTGACCTCGAGACCTTGGCTCTAATACCAAGTAAGGCAACCACTATGCCAAAAGCCCAGACTGATGATGAATGACACCCATTGATATTAAGAGTAGGGTTTTCGTCCCACCAAAGTGCCAAGTAGGCCAGCCCCCTTGTGGACACGTGGCTGCCTGATCGTGGCTGGGTCCCAACCCTAGGCACACTTCCAACGGGAATCTGCACCACTACAACATTTAGGTTAGGACATCACAGTTCATCATGCTTCGCAAGGTTCGACCTCAAAACCTCAGCTCTGATACCAAGCAAGACAATCACTACGCCGAAAGCTCGGACTGATGGTGAATGGGGCCCATTGGCGTTAAGAGTGGGGTTTTTGTCCCACTAGAGTGTCGACGCAGGCCAGCCCCCTCGTAGACACATGGCTGTGCGAATGTAGGTGGATCCCAACCTTGGGTACATGCCCATCGGGAATCCGCACCTCTGCAACATTTAGGCTGGGACACCACAAAACTTATGTCATAATTGACAAGCCTAAAATGATTTTAATGATTATTGTAGGGTTTTTGTTTCCTCCAAAGTAAATAAGGAAAAACGTTGTTACCCTGCACTTTTAGATCATATTGCAACAAATAAGACAACTTTGTTACAGTCTTCTTTAGTTTCATATTGCAACAATTTAAATATTTGAAATTTATACAAACAAAATAAATGTTAAAAAAAATAATATCAATCAAGTTATACAATATATTCAATGTAGAAAGAGAGGAAAATTTTGTTTGTAATCGCTTATCTCCCACACTTTTTCCCAACTCTGCAACACTTTAGGACTTTGTAACACTTTCGACCCAACTTTCCCAGCCGCATCTTCAGCGCTGCATGTCGATTTTGTAGAGATTCACGTTATGTTTTTGCATGTTTTCCTTGTCAACGTAACTTTTAGGGTTTATGCTAGTTTCCCACATTTTTTCACCAATTATTCATCACTTTTTGCCAATTAATCGCTTGATGAATCACAAAAAAAACGTTGAAAGTTGTTGACCAAAAAATCCTGATTTTTTTGGGAAGAAATTGTTGTGCGCATCGACTCCCGATTAATCATGTATAATTGCGAATTTTTGTCGTTTTTTTGCTTCTATGCTATTAATATATATTAATAGTCAATTATAATTTAAATTTTGAAACTAATTTATAATACTAATTATAAACTATAGGGTTCACTGCTTCCCCATTAAAGGGCCATCTACAATGGTGCATAATAGTTAGAAATTTAAAATTAGTGTATAACATTAATTATATATTTGATCTCTTTAGAATCCATGGGGTGAGGCATGCAGAGAGCTCGGGTCATATTGAAACCACGATTTAGAACAAATTCATTAGCTACTTCAACACCATCTCACATGCCCCCCATAATTTAGGATGATTGAGGTCTTTTCAAATTTCATTGATGACTGCCATTGCTCCTCACACTCCTTTGTTTAGGGTTTTCCAAAGGTCAGAAAGAAAACTAAAGGGACAAAATTACAATTTTTTTCCACACTAATCCTGCATTGACTTTGACCTATCCTCTGGAAGCATCCCTATTTCTAAGTGATTCGTCAATTTAATGAGTTTTTTTACGTTTTTTTGCCATTTTTAAGGATTTTAATATGCTTTTAATGCGCTTTGAATACAAAAAGGTCATCGAAAATCGGCTCAACGATTTTTTCATGAATCTGGATTTTCTCAGGGAAAAAATCGACCGGCTCTAGGATTTAGGATTAATCGGGTATAATTGGGATTTTTTGCAGATTTCTGCTTCTATGATCTGAAGCATCCATGACATAAGGTCTATGTAGCGGTATCATCATCAAACCAAAACAATAAATCATCGATCCTACTGGTTAATTGATTTATATCATAATAGAGTTGGTCCATCGAATTCAGATAGGAGAGTATAACAGAATTATTTTAGGATCTATGCAAATTAATCTTAATTAATATAACTATAAGGCAAGAGATGATAGCTTTGATCAATTTCTCTATTGTCTAATTCATAAAGATAAGGACAGTAATATTATATGTTTAAGAATTGAAACATACATTTGTGAATATATACATTTATATCAAATAAAAGAATTGTGGACAAAAGGAAGTCTCTTGAAATTTAAATCATAAGAGATTAGCCAAAACCCTAAGAAAACACGAAAGGGGACATTATGAAGTCCCAATTTGAGCTCCAAGATCAATATTCATCTTTAAGCCAATAGGAGAAATAGCTACCATCCAACCATATGTAAAGACATGATAAACAATGATAGAGAATATCATGTTTAATCACTTTTGATTTATCACAAGGCAAAATAAGTTTGTGCTGAACCAAAAAGTGTATTTGCTAAGGGACTTCAAACACTAGCATGAGTAATTAACACCCTCTCAAGGATCTCAAGGAACCAAAAACACATCCTCGCAAGGAACACAAAAACCTGGTAATAGATTCTCATATGAATGTCCTCTCAAGGACTTAAATCAAGAGTATTCTCTTTAGGAGAGTAAATCTCCAAGTCGGCCCATGCAAAATCTCACTCATTTTTGAGCCCAAAACACTTATTTCTCCAAGACAAGAAATAGAACTATACACCCATTGTTTTCTTGTGTCCCTATCTAACCCCTACACATGTTAAGGTCATAAACCCAAAGGGCAGCTCTCAACAAGGTTAACAAACACATAAGTCACACAAGCAAGACTCTTTAATACTTATAACCAAGCATACTGATATGCTCTTTCACAAACAAGTCCTCGTAACTTCAGTGTTCCATATTATTACATTTCTCTTCAAGCATTGGAAAAGGAAAGAGAGGAATCTTTACAGCACATGGCTAATGTACATAAGTACTATGCAGAACAACATGTACATAGATAAATATGATATACGTGACAGAGAATACTAAACAAGCACATGAGCTTAAATCAACATCCTCTTTGGCAATGAAGGATTTTGACTTTAAATTGCATCTCCAAGTTCAAGAACATCCAAGTTCCCTTTCACTTTTCTTTCCTCTTCACCCTTGCTTACTAAACTCAAAATCTCAAATAGAATAATGAATATTAAAAAACAAGCAACCCTTCAAAAATATGGAGTGAGGTTTAAGGGAAGGCCTCATCACCTTTTCTCCTACAATAGAAAAGTGATACTTGTCCAAACTCATACAAGCACAAACTAAAGTCAGACAAAGCAACTCCTAAAGTTGGAAGCTCTTACACACAATTGAATTCACTTACAAAATCATTTCAAGCTCTTACAAATATTTAATAGATTCTCACAAGGCCATGTGAAGCCCACATGGGTTTATTGTTCACCAAAGGAGCAGAGATCCTTGTAAATGGTGGATATGTAGAGGAGTCTAGAAAGCCAGCTAAGTCTTATTAAAAGTCTCTATGCATTTTCAAACGTATCTACTATGACCATAAGGCCAAATTCCACTCTAATATCAAGAAAATAACATTTATGACATCTTTAAAAATTCCATTTCACATAAATCCGAGTTCATATTATGATTTCATTAATTCCAACACTCATACGAGATCAAGACTCACTCCAAGATGCATGAACAATATAATAACATCACAGTAAAAGCATAAATGGCGTAGAAGATAACCATAAGGCTAAAACATGAGCCATTTGGTTATAGTTGAGCAAGGTGATGTGGCAATATTGGACCCGTGCTTCCTGTTTGCTTATTTCTGTATTCTATGCACTCAATGCAAACATTAAATCTCACTGCCGGGTGAGAGTGGAAGCATAAATAAAATTAAGCCAAGGAGTACACAATCATATGCAAGACAAATCAAATATCCAGTGATCTCAAATAATGCATGGATCACATCCATACTGATATTTACCTGCAATGCCGGAGGAGAGTCATTCAAACCTTAACTTCTTTGTGCATCTCTCTTTCAACTCTGTCAAGACATTGTTAAGCTGTAATGATGTCAAGCGGCTATATTTAATTCAATGATAAATTCTCAAGTTGCAATATGCATAAATGTTTGCTTGTAAGAATTCACAATAATTCTTGATGCACTTATATTCCAGTTCTGCTTATTCAGTCGGACGAGGATGGCTCATAGCTCTAGACTACTCAAGATATCTCGCTTTTACAATTCTATCTTCATTCGAGGAAAAATCTGTCTGCCACAAGCATTTATGATTGTAGAACATGTAAAGGTGCTAGTCTGAAAAATTATTCACACATTTGTAAAAGATAACTAAAGAACTCTCTCTGCATTCAGCTCATATTTGTCTGGGAGGGCAATTTGCTACACAAATCATTATATCCAGTTTTATGGAGATGGAGGAGGCTTTATGTCGCTTTGGATAATAGATACTGTTTAGAAGAGCTACTTGAAGGGACAAAACTTGCTGCCCAGTTACAAGTCTCAGGGTGGTACTTCAAATCACAACAAAATTGATTGAAGTATGTTCAAGAGCACAATCCAAGAAACGTACAAGGTTTGCTCAAAAATACATGGATGATCCAGTTTTTATGCAAAATAATCTTTATGTCCAAGAATAAATAGCAGAAAGGAAGCGATAGCACAATCCAAGAAACGTACAAGGTTTGCTCAAAAATACATGGATGATCCAGTTTTTATGCAAAATAATCTTTATGTCCAAGAATAAACAGCAGAAAGGAAGCGATGCAAAGGTCATTAAATTGGACACAAGGATGTTCTGATATCATGATGGATCATTGGGACAAAGGAATCTAGATTTTAGAGATGGGAAGTGGATTAATTTTAGACTTCGAATGAGTTTTGTTGTGCAGTTCAGGACTTGTAGGATTTAGTGAGGGTTGGTGATTCTTTTCATGGGCTATGAGCAGGCACCCTGCTCTTGTGAAGTACCACACTCTTGTTTTCAATTTGTGTTTTATTTCACGCCTCTGGGAACTTTCCATGAACTTGCCATGAATTTGGACTTTGTATACTAAAATCTTTCATCTTTTCAATTCGAACAACTCTCTGAAACAGTGAAATGTGCCTATTTGATGAATTCAACTATCTGTGAAATAAAAAATGGATTTCCAAAATATTGTTAAAGAGTGTGCTGAACCTTTTCATGGGTTCATGTCTAGTTAGTCTTTTGCATTTGCCAAGTCCTTGGATGCCAATAAGATTTTTTAATTTTTTGTGACTCGATATTTCTTGATCAAAAGGCTTTCCTATTTGCTACCATCGCTTCTGTTAACAGAATTTACTTCCCTACAAAAAAGATAAGATATGTAACCCATATACTATAGCCGCACTGCATTCAATGCTATTATAATGTCATACTGGGTTATCCTTTGGAGCCACTGGATCTTTATAGCTTTTTTTAACCATATAAGTTTGTTTTGGTTGGTCTATCTGGTAGTTCTGCCTAAGTTTGAATTTGTGAAAATATGTAGTACAAGTTTCACTCAGAGTTGTTTTATTATCTGTTAATTGATGTTTGTCTTCATCATTGCAGTTAAAGAGCGATACAATAAACTCAAGGAAGAGATGAAACACCAGGACAAGGAGGATAAGCTTATCTTGAAACAAAGATTACGTGAAAAGCGAACTAGAGACAGACGTAAAATGAAAAGCGATGCAGCGTCTGGTTCTGAGTCTGAAGACAGTGTTGTATACAATGACACCAAGAAATCAAGGAAGGTGTACTTCCACAGTGATAGCTCAGATGATGATATGAGCAATGACAATGAAACAAAGAAAACTGCTAATTATGTTAATTCAAAGACAGGCTCCTTATCTATAGCCGAGCAAGAATCTTTAGCTCTTAAGCTTTTGGGGTCAATGCAATAAGGGTTTGTATAGGTACAGGTGAAAAGCCTGTAGAGTTTAACCTCTTCGGCAGTTATTTGCTTTTGCTAATGTTGTACTTCTTACATCTAATTCAACATTGTTTTGGAGAGTTATGGTAAAACTTTCACGTTTTCATTTGTGCTGTGTAAAAGCTAGAGTTTATTAAGTTTTTCATATTCCTTTTTATCTTTAGATTTTTCAGGATTGAATATCAAACTTAACATGAGTAGATTTCATGGCAAACGTTGAATTTCAAATTGTTGGTCGTATTTAATATTTGATGTGAACTTAGCAATTTAGAGCTCTCCCTATAAAAATAAGTTTTTATTTTTACAAGAAGTTAGACTTGAATATAATTAAATATAGTTGTTTTTTTAATTTGTTTTTGGTAAAAATGTATACTCATTTTATTGATTATCAAGGGGAGTATACATTGAAGCCTGGTTCAGGGGGGCACACCATCAGGAAAGAACCGAGAGAAGAAAACTTGAGGTCATAGCTAGAGTTTACTAAGTTTTTCATGTTCCTTTTTATCTTTAGATTTTTCAGGATTGAATATCAAACTTAACATGAGTAGATTTCATGGCAAAGGTTGAATTTCAAATTGTTGGTCGTATTTAATATTTGATGTGAACTTAGCAATTTAGAGCTCTCCCTATAAAAATAAGTTTTTATTTTTACGAGAAGTTAGATTTGAATATAATTAAATATAGTTGTTTTTTTAATTTTTTTTTGGTAAAAATGTATACTCATTTTATTGATTATCAAGGGGAGTATACATTGAAGCCTGGTTCGGGGGGGCATACCATCAGGAAAGAACCGAGAGAAGAAAATTTGAGGTCATAGCTCAAGAGATGAATCTAAAACCTACTCATACAACAGGATGGGCATCCGCCCTTTACCGAAATAAATATATGATCCCAAAGATACATCCCGATACAAAGTGGAAAAAAGTCATCCCAATACATCACATGGTGCAAGAATACAATCCAGTGCAATGTCAGCGAAGCCAGAACAGGTACGCTTGGTGAGAAAAGAGCTTCAGAAGATTGCAACAAGAGATAAATCTGGGAGAAGAATGCAGTTCATATCAGAAGAATATGCAACCACCTGCACATATCACACACTGCTTCAAAAAGAAACTGGGTCAGAAAAAACAGTCAGTCCAGTGAGATAATTGGTGCTCGCTCAATACAGATATTGCTGAGCGAAAACAGAAGAAATGATTGGATCATAAACACCTGTAGCACAATAATGGTCAGCCAACTACAAAAATAGTTGTCGTTATTAATGAGTGTCCCTTGATTAAGATGGTTAATGGATTGTAAATTTCCAGGTCACCAATTTTCTTCACTACATACAACTGCGAGAAATGAATTATGAAATTATCTCTTTTGTACAAAATATTTGCCAGTGTACCCCGGGGACACGTACCCCTCCCCCCCCTCTCCCCCTTTCCCCCCAAATTCCCCAGCATTCCCGGAACAGCGACGCGGGGACGGCATTCCGGCGTCCCTAGCGGTGCCACCCAAATCGCCGTTGTCCACCAGAAACGTGGGGACGTCCCAGCACATAGAACTCACTGCTTCAAAAAGAAACTGGGTCAGAAAACACAATCAGCCCAGTGAGATAATTGGTGCTCACTCAATACAGACATTGCTGAGTGAAAACAGAAGAAATGATTGGATCATGAACACCTGTAGCACAATAATGGTCAGCCAACTACAAAAATAGTTGTCGTTATTAATGAGTGTCCCTTGATTCAGATGGTTAATGGATTGTAAATTTCCAGGTCAGCAATTTTCTTCACGACATACAACTGCGAGAAATGAATTATGAAATTAGCTCTTATGTGCAAAATATTTGCTAGTGTACCCCGGGGACACCCCCCCCCTCCACCCCTAAATTCCCCAGCGTTCCTGAAATCGCCGCTGCCCACTAGAAACACGGGGACGTCCCGCATCCCTGGAGGGGACAGGGGGGCGCAACAATGTCCCTCGACCCCTTAGGGGACACCCAGGCGTCCTCCATCACAACAGATAGATAAAGTACATTTAAAAAAAAACATTTTTAATTTGTTTTATGATAGAAACTCATACTTTTGATATCTACTATATAATAGAACTCTTCCATTTGCTGATTTGACTATTTAAAATTTTATTGTTCAATGTTTAATGTTCAATGTTCCATGCAACGCTCAAGTATTTAGTAATTACTAATTCTAATTTACTATTTTACTGTTTTACATCTTTATGTCTTATATTGTTATACATCTTTTCATAACTAGCAATTTAAGTACCACATGTATAGTATATAGTATATACACCCCCCCTCCCCGTCCCCCGCCACCGCCTCCCCCGCCCCTTGCTGTCTCGAAATTGAGGCCCCTCTGTCCCCCCTACCTGGAAACCTGTCCCCCCGTCCCCCAGGGCAGTGTAACTATGATATTTGCTAATGAGAATCGACACTAGTTAGGAGCACTTGTGGCGTAGACTGAAATAGTCTTTTGATGTTTATGGAAAAAATCTTAATATAGTTTAAACCTTTTTTCTTGGACTAATTATTTTTAAAGCTTATTCTAGACTAAGCCAAATGTTTTCTTGCACTAATTTCTTTAAGTTTAGTCTAATCCGATAAAATGTATAAGCATATGTTTATATTATTTAATTTAATTAATTTAATATTATCTAATTTAATAGCACTGATAAATAAATGCAAAACACACATAAAAACGTGTTTTGCTTGATAATTGAAGGATGCAATGTCTAATATGGATTTGAGTTTGCTGTGTCTCAAATATAAGAATGGTAGCAAATTAATAATAACCTCAATATAAAACTGTTTTGTTTGTTATGTTTGGATCAATATAATCAAGGGTGAGTTTGAGATTCTACTTGCAAACTTATTTTGTATGATTTGTAGATTGTTTTTTGTTCTTTGTTTGATGTATCTTAATTTCTTGTGCTTGCAAGTTTGTGTATGATTTGTAGAAATTTTTTTCCACTTTGCTTTATGTTCTTGATTTATTGTGCTTTTTGAGAATTATGAACAAACAAAATTTATAAGTATCTTTGTGGGATTTAGTATGTGTCATAATAAGACACGTTTTAGGAATGATCTTTGTAGAGCTAGATTCTTTTTATTGCATCAATTATAGTGTGTAAATGTGAAATGCTTGTTTGATTTTCATGTGCTAATCAATAAATGTCTTTAAATTCAATTACAACAACACACCAAATGAATTTGTGTCTTGTTAGCCTTATGCAAAAAGGGAAAAGGTTGGGAATCAGTTCAATTTAGATTTAAATTCTTAAATTTGGGTGGGATGAGTTTACTATTACAAAGATGAAAGGACACTGATAAATAATACATGAAAAGTAGATGCAATCTAAGCATATATAACAACAATTGTAAGTAGTGCACATTAAGGATCTTATAAATGTGTTGAAAGATGAGCATGATAAGCATATAGGTTGGATCATGTTTATTAATAATAATGTTGTATCTGGTATGGACAAAAGATGGTGGTGCTACTCTTGCAGGCTAGAAATACTTGTTGGGTACAATGGTACAAAGTCATGATAAAATAGAAGCTTGATTCTCTTAAATCTAAAGATATGTTTGTCAAAGCATAATATGTAAAGAAGTGTGAGACTTTTGAATGAGAAGGCTTGATGCTCCCCATTATAACAGGGGAAGTATGATGCTTCTTATTGGGAATGCTCAATGCTTCAATTGTGATCAAATGATTTGAGTGCAACAATGTAAGATGCATGAATGCAAACTTGTATTGAATATGAGGTCTGTCATGGAAAAAGATAATGTTGTATTGAATAAGAGGCCTCTCTTGAGAGAGAGAATGTGATAAGTTGTACAAATTTGTAAGGAGGCATGTTTGATGCCCTCAAAGTTACAAATATGACAATAATGACACTAATGTAAAATGGCGATGCATGATGCATCTAAATGTAACTTGAAGTAATGCACTGGTATAAGGTGTGCAATAATTGAATAAGATAGACCTAAATGGCCTAAAACATGATAAATATTGTGTAATAATTAATACTCCAAATCATATATAAGTGTGAAAGCACTTATGTGAATAAGATATGATTGTGAGAGCACATGAAATCATGGCTTTGTCTGTTAAGAAATGTCTTAAATTCATAGAAAGATGAAGCAATAAAGGCAAATGACACATGACATGAATGCTATAGTTGATTAGAATTTGAGGAGCCAAGTTATAAATGTGTTGCATACTTGTCTTGTGGACTCATATGAGGCCAACACTACGATGTATTGGCATTTTCATCACGTTTTTCACCTTTTTAGCATTTGGATGTGTTTGAATAACATTTTCTCTCTTTCTTTTATATAGTTGAAGCTATAGATTTGTAAGCATTTATAGAGTTAATAAGTGATCAATTTATGTGTGCTATCTATCATGGATGATGTAGATTGGCCACTCCATAGGTTGTAGGTCTCATACGCATGGTTGCATTGTTGATATGGAACTTATACATCAACACATTTCACCTCTACATGGATGATATGTGAGTGACAATATAGGCTTTTGTGCATTTCAATTGGATGTAGGAGAGTACCCACAATGACACAGATTGGTAGGTGCAATATCTAGGTAGAAAAAAGAAGAAAATATTTTAATGTTCATGAGGCTAAAGATAGCCTATAGGATAACCCACCTTGGAAATTGTTTTTTGCATTTTGGCCCTTTTCTTATTCAACTTGATGATGAGTACCCCCAATCGCTCAACTGTGCCCTTAGTGAATACATCAATGCAAAGAGTTAGTTGTCAAGAAATTTACATAACTAAACCTATTGTCCTTGAAGGCATCACACTCTAAAATAAAATAATTTTTTGTTTCTAGTTTTCTGAAAGTGAAAAAATACACTCTTTCTTCCCAAGGTTCTTTTGATCTTTTCCAACATTTAGTTTCACAACAAAGTTGATGTTAGTTATTAAAAATACAATAAGAATTTTGTCTCACCAAGAGATATTGGCTCCTATGTTTACTTTTTAGTGATGATTAGAGTGTGGTTAAACTCTTCTATATAATTCCTTTTCTTTCTCCTTAGCCCTTTATCTCAAGAATGTTTGTGAAACTTATCCATAACAAAGCTTTCTCCTTAGCCCTTTATCCCAAGAATGTTTGTGGATTTGATCAAACCCTGACACTAGGATTTCAATCCTTCTTCAGAATCTTTTTGTAAGATGCCCATCTGGGTGAGACTTCCTTATCTTCCTCTTCATATGTGGGTGGAATCACTCCTTAGGAAGTTGGTGAGGCTCTTGGTGATTTTCTAATGGTGGATGCAAAATCCTCTGATATTTTTCACTCTGCCTATGCTCGTATTTTGGTAGTTATTGACACTTCTAAGGGACTGCTTTCGAAGATTAAACTTATATATCCTAAGGGTTCATGGATTTAGCCTTTGGACTATAAAGGGATCCCTTTCAGATGTAGAAGGTTTTTCAAGACAGGGCGT
Organism: Chamaecyparis obtusa; assembly: GCA_027943335.1. NCBI lineage: Eukaryota > Viridiplantae > Streptophyta > Pinopsida > Cupressales > Cupressaceae > Chamaecyparis > Chamaecyparis obtusa. The sequence goes on from BSBK01000604.1 coordinate 56,753, forward strand.
TTCAGATGATAGTCAAGTAGACTCACATGAATATGAATGAGATATCCTTTCTGATGCTACAATGGATATAGAGGTGTGTGTGATACATAAATATGCTCCTAGAGTCTTAATTGAAGAAGGAGAAAGTTCTAATCCTAGGTCGTTAGAGTTAGACGTACATAACATTAACATGAACTCTTTTAATAATGATAATGACTAATAATCCTAACATCTATTTAGAAGAAAACCTAATGGAAAATATCTTGGAAGTTAATGACGTTGATAATAATGCGGTGTTGTCTCTTGAATCCATTGAACCTTTGTCCTTAATACATCCTGAACTGATAGACTGGAATGAGCCTACAACCACAAGCCTATTATCTTTTGACAATGACTATTCCCTAGCTTGTTTTCTAAACGTTTGTGAACCTTTCCTTTCTTCCACCAGTGTAAAGAGAAAAACCATGATTGAGGACGATATCAAGTTTCTCGGTCTCAAAATGAAAAACAAAAAGAACAATAAATATGATGGTGAAAACTAGCTAGTGGCAGTGTCAGATTCAAAAAGAGAAAAAGAAAAAGATGCATCCGATAGTGAAAACCTCCTAGAGGCGCCAAAAGATGGGATTCTTGATATCCTCCAAGATCATTTTTAGGAAATATCTTCAGTATTGATTGAACCAACACAACCCATTAATTTGGGAACAACAGAAGCTCCTCGGCTAGTTCACATTGCTCAGTCATTGACAAAAGAGGAAAAGATCCAATTTACTAGTTTCTTCAAAGAAAAGAAGATCAATTTTGCTTGGTCTTATTTAGATATGCCTGGATTGGATATAGATTTTATAATGCATCACTTATCCATTTCTCCTGATGTAAAACTAGTAAAGCAAAAACTAAGAAAAATGAACCCACATGTGGCATTACTAGTCAAGGCAGAACTGGAAAAACTATTAAAATTTAGATTCATAAGAGCCATTGATTATGCGGAATGGATTTCAAACATAGTCCCTGTTTCTAAAGCAGACAAATCCATAAGAGTTTGCACAAACTTCAGAGATTTAAACAAGGCTTGCCCAAAAGATGACTTTCCACTTCCCAATATAGACATGATTGTAGATTTGACAACAGGCTATGAGATGTACTCATTGATGGATGGATTTTTTGGATATAATCAAATTAAAATTGCTCCTGAAGATCAAGAAAAGACCGCAGCGCATGGGGAACATACTGTTGGAATGTGATGCCATTTGGTTTCAAAAACGCAGGTGCAACCTATCAAAGAGTAATGACTACAATATTTCATGACATGATGCAAAGAAACATTTAAGACTATGCAGACGATATATTGTGTAATGCCCAAAATACAAGGACAAAACACAACAACAATTTTTTTTTTAAAAGAATGCTAAACAACATCTAAGTTGCACACAAGCTTACATGATACAAAAACTTGAGGCATAATGACTAACGCAAACGAATCATAAGGGAAATCATGGCATGCGCTGGCGTGCCACCATCCCTTATTTGTTGGACAACATTATTCAACGAAAAAATCCTAACTAGGTTCGGCATGAAATAATCCAATAGGTTAATCTTAGTTCAAATTCCAATTAAGTAATAATGGAAGTCTCCTAACTCAAAACTAGGGTAATGGAACTATATAGTCGTCAATAAAAGATAGATTAAATTGATAGGGAATGTACCCCTATAAAAGAATGTCATTTATATAAAGATTCAATATAAGATATTAACATTTCCCCTAAGAAATTTTAAGAGAATTAACTAATTTCCCTTATAAACCAATTATTAAAAGGAGATAATAAGGTCATTAATTAAATAATAATTAAATAAAACATCCCATAAATTTTAAATCAATAAAGAATTTGTATCCATTCCTATCCCCAAATCTCAAATCAATACAAAAATAATATAAAGATTAAATTAAATAATTTAATCAACAATAATATCTTAATTAAATCTTAAAAATGTTCTAATAGACAAATTTAATAGAGTTCAATTTTCACTTGCCAACTAAATCCACCATTCTAAAATTCCTAAATAAAGAGAAAACAAACAAACTTCTAGAAAGAAAATATAATAATACAATACTAAAATTCATTTAAATAAAAAGAGACAAACTACATCACTTAACTAAATAAACTAAAATTTAGTCTAAAGTGTGACATAAAATAAAGTTCCACTTAACTAAAATAAATTAAAAAAAGAAAAAGAAATTAGGATCCCAAAGTGGGAAACCCTAACCCTAATTTGGATTTTGGGTTAGGCCCCATCTTATAACTCAGCCAAAACCCTAATTTGGTCATTTGGTGTGTGCAGGTTGAACAGAGGCAAGGGGCAAATGGAGGGCAAGACTTTTCTTGTACACGTGTACATGAGTGTATATACACACCCAAGGTGTGAATATACACCCATATACACATATGAGTATATATGTATATTCTTCAAGATCAAGCCTAGGATTGTACACATACCCTAGCATAAAATCCAAGCACTCATGGATTGGCTGGTAAGACTGGCTAGGATTTAGAACGATATTATTTGCTACAGATTTGAATTTTTTTCATGTAGCGTGATCTCTGCTTAAGTCTGCACTATTTTCCTCTGGTATTTTATTTCCGAATTTTATCCATCTACAAAGGGTTAATCTCTATTTTTTTGTATTTATATTTTGAAGAAAGAACTTTACATCCATTGGCTTTAATGTTCTATATTTTTCTGGTTATTAAATCTGCAGACTAACCCCTTTTTTTTAATAGATTTATCTATATATATTCCTGAAGTAAAAATGAATTTCTCTTAGTAGTTTTTTTTTAAAAAAATAAATGTTATTTTAATTTTGAAGGGGGCCAAGGGACGACAGCCATGGCCACGCACGACCCTCGACCCCCAGCCACACATAGTGGCACGATCCTTGTGGTGGCCTTGGCCACACACAGTGGTCACGACCACTGTGGTGGCTTCGGCCTCCCGCAGTGGTCCCGACCAGTGTGGTGGCCGACCTCCATGTGTAGCCGAACGAAGGGGAGGGTAGGGTTTCGGCTCAGCCGAGCTCTCCAAAATATATATTTTTTAATAATTTTTTTAAAATAAAAATATAGAATTTTCAATTATATCTAAATAAAATAGGATTAGTTTGCATTATTTAGTTTATATATATATATATATATATATATATATATATATATATATATAAACTAAATAATTTGGGCAACTATGTAGGTACAACATTTTTTTTTGAAAAATAAAAATAAGTTTTGTATATTAGTATTTATATGTACACATTCTGTGTACTTATATATATATATATATATATATATATATATATATATATATATATATATATATATATATATATATATATATATAAGTACACAGAATGTGTACATATAAATACTAATATACAAAACTTATTTTTATTTTTCAAATATTTTTCAAAAAAAAATGTTGTACCTACATAGCTGCCATAATATATATATATAGTAATGTATATATCCTGTTTAATAGTTGGTCATTTACATAATAGATTGACAGAGATATATGTTAATGTGTTCTTGTTTCCTTATGCTTAATATACATATTTATTCTGAACATTTGTATATTAATGCATACTTATGCTTTTCTTATAATTTTGATTAATAGTTTTATAGATAGCATTTTTTTATATAAAAAAAAAAGAATGCATACTGGACTTAATGATAAATAAATGATGAAACCAGGTGCTAAAAGAATATACAAGAAATTTACAACAACTAAATAAATTTAGATATAAGTATAAAGCTACTTTTATACATTAGAGTATGACATGGAAATGTAAACATTTTAACAAGAAGTTTTCAGTTTCATTAACTTAGGTTATACAAAAAATTAATTAAATAAAGTTTCCTATACTATCCTCATAATAGAAAATGGGACTAAAACTCAAATTTATATACATATTCATTTATGCATATTCATGATAAATTCTACATTTCTAGAAAATTTACAATAAGAAACTTACATCCTTTTAAGTAAACAATACTTATATATGAAATATTTACTTAAAGAATATAGCTTAAATTTCTGCTTTTCTCATATGATTTACAACATCAATTACATAATTGTCCTAATTGTAAAAAAAAAGAAACTAATTCCAATTAATTTGCAGCAACATTAGAATTACAACATTTAACTACTACAAATCCCCTTAATGCAAGAATATCATAAATCATCCTCATACAATTCATTTTAAAAAAAAACTATACAAATTCCACCATGAACTTTTCTATCACCCAAACTTGACAATTTCTTCAACTCATCCCTTATGCAAACCTACAACAAAATATTTCTTACATGACCATGGAGGCTCACCTCCCAGCCAAGACCATTATATGGCCACCCCCGAGCTAGGGGAAACAAGGTAGGATAGGTACACTCAAACAACATTCTCACATCAACATGAAACTACAATCAACACAAATACTCCCATACCCAAGGATTGCACAAAGGATCATACTTGATCCAACAATGGGTGAAGGTGGAAACAACCTTTTGGAAATGCCATACTCAAACAAAAAGTCCTTACTTCTCAAATAAAACATGCCTTCACAAGGCTCAACCCCAACAAATTTGCTCATCTCATAGAGCACAATTCATCTCCCTTATGGCCCCCAATTTGCAACATAAGTAGGTTACATGGATGCTCATACATCCATGTTCTACACAAAATATTTTCCCAACTAGCCCCTTCACCCCAAGACTCTCAAATCCTCCCAAGGATGACTATAGTCTTGCAATCCCATAACATTCATACAACAAAAACAAAGAAAAAACAAGAAGACTTCATGAATTCATAACACAACATTCTCACAACATAATTCAACAAAACTATACAATTACATAAAACAAGTCTTCCATGTTAGATGCACCTACCTTCCTTCAAGAATATGAAAAAATTGAATTTGATGAAGAGCTCAATCTTCCCTTCCCTAGCTTTTCCTTTCTCCTTCTCTAATCCACTAGATCTTCCAAAGTGAATTCTCCCCAAAACCAAAAAAATGCATAAGGTAGAAGTCCTTCTCTCCCTAGTCTCATTTCCTATTAGCAAAACATTCTTTCTTACCTACCCTCATCCCAAGGTGAAGTAGATATCTTGGTTCTTGTTTTCTTGCCACATGCCCCTAACTAAAGAATGAAATATAATCAAGACATGGGGGAAAGAACTAACCTTGAAATCATACCCAATTTCGTCACTCTCAAAGAAAGCTCTCTTTGGGAGGCCATTTGGAAACTTTGGGTGATGAAAAAGGTAAAAATTGACCCCCAAACCTATGCATATGCCTTGGGGTACCTAAAACCAACCCTAACCACTCCCTAGGGCTCAATTTAACCCCTCAAAAATCTATGTGAAGTTAACTCACGAAAATGGGAAGTGATGTGACTCATGCCTTGGTTTTCTAACCCACCAACTACACCTAGGGACTCACAAGGTGACCTAAGGGTGAGGTAAGGTCAAACATTCTACTTAGGCATGCCAACACATAAGCACTAGTGTCAAGTGACACAAAAAAAAAAAACACATCACACCACCAAATTACACACTTGGCATGCCTAATTGATAATCACATTTACATTTACACATTTAATTTACATCCAATTATGCACTTAAAATATTTACAAATAACATTCACTCATGTATCGCATTTACAAATTAAAAACACAACAACAAGGTCATTCTCTTCCTAGAGTCGACCTTGGTCTTATAATATTTTCACATTGATCCATCCTTGTTTCTCTGCATTTAAAACCATGGTCATAATCTTACACATTTGATTCAGATATGAGTACCACATGAAATCATCGTATACATAAAAATATCAAAAGTGAAACAAGATCTATAATAACATTCAAATATGAATATATTGAGAAACTGCATTTCATGATTTCAACATAAACATAAACCATATTGTATCCTATTTCTATAAGCATCATATGTAAGTTCAATTTCACTTAAACAAGTATCCCTAAGTCAAATGCAGAACCATTACACTAGGAAACCAACATCACAACTATCTCAATTTTCTATTCCATATGATAACGTGAACCAAATGCAGAATGCAAAATTCAAATATCTTTCTATACACTAGTACATTTGAGCCTTTTTTCCGATGGCCAACCGTTGGAATTCTGACAATATACTGTCGATCAAGTGACACCACCCGCCGTCATAGTTTTGCAGTCAGAAAAAATGATGGTTTTAATTTGCGTCATAATTATGACAACCATGGTCGTCACAAAAAGGGGGTGCCAACATGACAAACCTGTTGTCGGACCTATTTGTAGCCATCACAATTGGGACGCCTATCTATCGCAAAAATTACAAATGACGGTGACCTGGCAAAATCTTCTGACGAATCATCGTCATTTGTAGTTTGTTTGTTGACGGAGATGCTGCTAATGTGACGAATATCCGTCGAAAGTTTATGACGGATATCTGTCGTTTGTAGTTTTTAACGACAACAATGCTGTACATGCGACGGATACCCGTCAGAAATTTACGACGGATATCCGTCATTTATAGTTTTTTACCAACAGTGATGTTGTGCATGCGACGACTGGATGTCGAATATTTTCAACAGATAACTGTGTGAGGCACCTTTTTTGTCATTTGATCATCTCAATATCTGCTCGTATGACATTCAGGGCATTATGTTACATTTTCATGTTCTTTATAATAAATAATATGATCTTCGGGACAAGCATCTATTGTTTGATACTCCATTCCAATATATTTCATAGTGGCACATAATTCTTGGTACGAGCGATGGAGAACATTTGATGGTGGTAACAGAAAGTCACCTATCAATTTGCAACAAATAATATAAGTCATTACTATAAACAATCTTAATGGCACATGTTTCACCTTTTATAGACTATAATGACATATATGACAAACCTTAGCATACGTGACATTGCTATGTTGGATAAACCATTCATAACCTTCAAATTCACCAACAACACAACAGAGAGAAGAGTAGATTGGGAGCCTTCGTAAAGGGTTGTGTTCGCCTTCTCAAGTAGAGGTATATGATGGATGTCGTCAATGTCATCCCCATCATAATCATCACCAGCATCAACAACAGCAGTAGTAGCACTAGTACCGAATGTGTCAACGATCAATGCATTCATACCATCATCTTCAAATGTGTTTTTTGGTGCATGATCGTCATCTTCCATGGCATCATGATCTTCAACTTCAATACTCACACCTCCATCTTCCTCTATATTCACACTGGGGAGATCAACCTATATAAAAATGATGATAATCAAACCCCCCTTCAATGTGATAATCAAACCTCCTTCCATGGTTTATATGTATATTAATTGTGAAAACAATATAACAAACAACTTACCACTGGATTATAATCAAACCCCCCTTCAATGTGACCATTCTCCCTACAATGTCTCTTTGCTATTTTGATTTTGATTCTTCTTGTCTTTAAGCCGTTACAACTCTTGCATGGACAATAACATTTTTCATCGCCTTCTCTTTGAAATTTAGACAACAATCTAGCGATTGTCTCCCTATTTTGATCGAATTCCCTTGTATTATCTAACATGATCCTTAATGTGTACATGTACTAAAAAAATTGGGGATGCTTCCTTTCATTAGCTTCATGTCACCTTCTCATAGCTTCTCATTTTATGATAGATTTTGCCAAAGGCTTTGTAGGAAACCAGGTAAGGGGTATTCTTGAGTTCAAACATATTGAGCTACTACAACTAAATTATAAATCATGAATTCACTATAAAATTAATTCACTATAAATCAAGGGGCATTATAAATCATGAATTCGCTATAAAATTAATGTATTGCTCTAGATTTCATATGGACATTTTGTCAAATGGTTGGCATGTATGTTTATTCAAATGGAGTTATATCATTTGGAATGGATATATGATAGGTTGATATCGAATTCTATGTCCCTATTTGATCTAATAGCATCAATATAACAAACAAAGCACCAACTAATCAAATAGGGACATGAGGTGCTCAAACAGTGAGCTCATAAAACAATATATTTAGTCTTAACAAAATCTTATAAAACAACATATATTGTGTAAAGTGTTTGATCTCTCTTTATTTTTTTTGTTGTTGATATTCACTATGTGGTACTCCTCGTTTATGATCATTTCATGAAGAAATCTCTTGATGGCTTGTAGGCTGCAAGCTAGGGCATCATGCATTATTTATAAGATCACTGTTTGAGAACCGACAAATCAAATAGGGACATGAGGTGCTCAAACAGTGAGCTCATAAACAATGCATGATGCCCTAGTTGTAGGTAGTTATCTCTTCTATAATGATGGAAGAGTGAAAGGTAATGATCAATGAGGTTGCTACTATTAGATCATACATTAATACACTTACTATTTTAAATTTGAGCTCGGGCATCATGCAATGTTATTGCTGTCATTGCATGCTTGTTGTTGTTGTGCACCATATATTGTTTTATACACTGTTTATTTCATTGAGATTGTGAGCTTGGCATTTGTAATTTATTTTCTGTTATTAGATCAATGCTACCATGTTGTTGAGGTTGTAGATACATTGAATCACCACTGACATTCTATTTTGACAGCAGCAATATAACAAACAGAGCACCATCCAATCAAATAGGGACATCAGTAAGACATTTAATGCATTATTACTTCATCATGATGATAAAAATTGCATTAGCTCAAAGCACATAGAAATTTAAAACAATAGGATATCTTAATCTTTATGAGCTCAAATTCAAAACAGTAAGTGTATTATTTTATTACTTATGTCCCTATTTTATGTCTCTATTTGATCTAATATCATCAATATAACAAACAACGCACCAACCAATCAAATATGGACATGAGGTGCTCAAACAATGAGCTCATAAAATAATATATTTAGTCTTAATAAAATCTTATAAAACAACATATATTGTATGAAGTGTTTGATCTCTCTTTATTTATTTTGTTGTTGATATTCACTATGTGATACTCCCTGTTTATGATCATTTCATGAGAAAATGTCTTGATGGATTACAGTTTGCAAGCTAGGGCATCATGCATTATTTATGAGCTCACCGTTTGAGCACCAGACAATCAAATAGGGACATGAGGTGCTAAAAAAGTGAGCTCATAAACAATGCATGATGCCCTAGTTGTAGGTAGTTATCTCTTCTATAATGATGGAGGAGTGAAAGGTAATGATCATTGAGGTTGCTGATATTAGATCATACATTAATACACTTACTGTTTTAAATTTGAGCTCGGGCATCATGCAATGTTATTGTTGTCATTGCATGATTGCTGCTGTTATGCACCATATATTATTTTATACACTGTTTATTTCATTGAGACTGTGAGCTTGACATTTGTGATGCATTTTATGTTATTGGATCAATGCTACCATGTTGTTGAGGTTGTAGATGCATTGAATCACCATTGCCATTCTATTTTGATAGCAACAATATAACAAACATAGCACCGACCAATCAAATAGGGACATCAATAAGACATTTAATGCATTATTACTTCATAAATACATGATTGTGGATCCTCAAGTAGGAATTGTGATGCAAATGAAGAACACTTATATGGGTTTACCCACATAAGGACAATGGTTTCATTCATCTTTCTTTCAAGTGCTCTTAGGTACTTCCCTTGGCCTCTAGGCTTGGGCAGCCTATAGGGGTTGAACCAAAGTTACGAAGGCAATAAGGACACATAGAACAATAGGTTTGGGGACTTAGACTTATGTTCAATCCTTAGTAATGGTTTGGGGAACTAATTACTAGATGAGTGACTACAGTACCCTAGTTTGCATTATTAGATGATCTTGTTTAATTTGTGTTCATTTCATGCAAAAGTACATGTAAAGGAAAAAATAAATTTGCATCTAAAGATTACATGTATGTATATGAAAAATAACTTGTATATACTATACAAGGAAAATAACTTTTAGAAGAAAATGCAAGAGTACATGCATACATAAGAGGATGAAAATAAATAATAAGGGTGTCAGACATTGCCTGAAGTGATGAATTTTTGACCCGGGTATGAATCTAGTGTGCCCCTATGTTATCCAGAACCTGCAAAGAAAAGAGAGATAGGGGTTAGCTAAAAAAAATCTAATAAATGAATGATATCCTATTACTGATCCTCATCTACAATTATGCATGTGGATATTCAAGCCATACACTTGTGAAATAAAAACCAAGCTCACAATCTCAATGAAATAAATAGTGTATAAAATAATATATGGTGCACAATAGCAGCAAGCATGCAATGACAACAATAACATTGCATGATGCCCGAGCTCAAATTCAAAATAGTAAGTGTATTAATGTATGATCAAATAGTAGCAACCTCATTGATCATTACCTTTCACTGCTCCATCATTATAGAAGAGATAACTACCTACAACTATATTTCATAATTCCTCCTTTGAAGTATATATATATTAAGTATAATTATGAGTTTACATCATATATTTAGTCTTAATAAAATCTTATAAAACAACATAAACTAACTCAAAATACTTTATCTTAATAAAATCTTAATAAAACAATATATTTAGTCTTATTAATATAATACACTTACTGTTTTGAATTTGAGCTCAGGCATCATGTATTTTTTATGAGCTCACTGTTTGATTACTGACCAATCAAATAGGGACATGAGGTGCTCAAACAGTGAGCTCATAAACAATGCATGATGCCGTAGCTTGCAGCCCGCAAGCCATCAAGACATTTCCTCATGAAATGATCATAAACAGGGAGTACCACATATTGAATATCAACAACAAAACAAATAAAGAGAGATCAAACACTTCACACAATGCCTTGAAGGTAATAGAAATGATGCCCTAGCTCTCAAAGCTCGCGGGTCATCAAGCATTCCAAATGAAAAGATGTAAACAATGCCAGTATTAAACAATGAGCTCATGAACAATGTATGATGCCCTAGCTTGCAGCCCGCGAGCCATCAAGATATTTTCTCATGAAATGATCATAAATGGGGAGTACCACATAGTGAATATCAACACCAAAACAAATAAAGAGAAATCAAACACTTCACACAATATATGTTGTTTTATAAGATTTTATTAAGACTAAATATATTGTTTTATGAGCTCACTGTTTGAGCACCTCATGTCCCTATTTGATTGGTCTGTGCTCTGTTTGTTATATTGATGCTATTAGATCAAATAGGGACATCAGTAATAAAATAATACACTTACTATTTTGAATTTGAGCTCATAAAGATGAAGATATCCCTATTTTATAACTGATGTCCCTATTTACATCTTTTCATCAAATGACCCAAAAACATCAAGAATGATCCTATATGGTCACTAATAGCCAACTTTCAGAAGAATATGAATGAATGAAAATATACATAAGTGGATGAACATAAATAATGAAGGTACCAAACATTTCCTGAATTAATGAAGTGTTGACCCAGGGTTCAATCTAGTATGCTCTTGTATGATCCAAAACTTGCAAAGAAGGAAAAGATGAGGTTAGATCCAAAGGATCTAAGCAATGCCTAACACCCTATTATTGATCCTCATCTACAATTATGCATGTGCATAGTCAAGCCATACACTTCTAAAATGAACTATGATACAGAACATGTGCACTCACGAAACATATGCATGCAGTGAGTAAATCAAGACCAAAATGGAACAAAAAGAATGATGTCAAATGTGTTATCAAGCAACACCTCATGGGCTGTGAGTCAACATGGTATATATATTTTTTATACAAGATCAGTGAAAAGACATCTACAACCTCAACATGACAATATTAATCCAATAACAGGAAATACATTACAAATGCCAAGCTCACGGCCTCAATGAAATAAACAATGTATAAAACAATATATAATGCCTGAGATTAAATTCAAAATAGTAAGTGTATTAATTATGTATGATATAATAGCAACAACCTCATTGATCATTACCTTTGACTCCTCCATCATTATAGAAGAGATAACCACCTACAACTATATTTCGTAATTCCTCCTTTGAAGTCATAGGTTAGTTTAAAATGGAGAAAGTATACAAACTGACCAATTTAATCCCAAAATTTCATAACATTGCATTCTTGTTGCTATTATGGTGCACAACAACAACAAGCATTCAATGACAATAATAACATTGCATGATGCCTGAGCTCAAATTCAAAATAGGAAGTGTATTATTTTATTACTGATGTCCCTATTTGATGTCCCTATTTTATTACTGATCTTCCTATTTGATCTAATAGAATCAATATAACAAACATAGCACCGACCAATCAAATAGGGACATTAGGTGCTCAAACAGTGAGCTCATAAATAATGCATGATGCCCTAGCTTGCAGCCCGCGAGCCATTAAGACATTTCCTCATGAAATGATCATAAACGAGAGTACCACATAGTGAATATCAACAACAAAACAAATAAAGAAAGATCAAACACTTCACACAATGTATGTTGTTTTATAAGATTTTATTACTTGACTATATATATATATATATATATATATATATATATATATATATATATATATATATATATATATATATATATATATATATATATATATATATATATATATATATATATATAATGACAAGCTTTTCAAAAGTGTATCATAATTAAAGGAATGTGAATTCATATTGTACTTAATCTGAATGCCACTGTGTAATGTTTTTACTTACGATATTTCGAGACCCCTCTCCATTTTAAACTAACCTATGACTTCAACATATGAACACTGAAGTGTTCATATGTTGAACTCAAGGTGTTGAATCCATCAGATCAATAAGAAAATGTTTGGAGACCATCTAATTAGAAAACCCTCATTTTTAGGGCTTGAAGAGGATTTTGGGGCTTTTGGGTCTAAACTGTTCAAGGGTCAAAATCGATTGCATAAATCTCTAATTAGAGTCCAAACATAAGACTGTTTAGGGTTTGGAGGATTGGGTCAAAGTCTGGTGTATACTTCCTTTGTAAAATGACCTCATTGTAGGCCTAAAAACTAGGTACAGTGTTGAGACAATGTTTAGTCTGGTGTACACTTACTTTGAGCTATTAGGTGTCCTTAAGCCATTTTGGGGTAAAACCTTGCAAGTCTTCTATTTGCCTTATAAATTTCCACAGACCTTGAAGTCCACCACATCCCTCTGCATCACTTTATGATCCTAATGTATAGAACAAAGGGCAGTTTGTGAGGGTGCAAGTTGTGATGGTGATGAATTCACTAAGTTTGTATTATTCTCTTACAACTTGTGTAATTCATTATGATGCTGGGGTATAGTGTGGTAAGCACAAGTATGGGTGTGTGTTAATGTGATTCAAAAACTATTATGCAAGATTATTTTATTATTGAGATAACGATATCTTAATTTTACGAGAATAAATGTTTTGAAAAATATTTGAATTTAATTTTGACAATAACATGAGGAGTGATATATTTCAAGCTTCAATGAGACTTCATACCACACAGTGTTCATAGATTACGCTCAATGTGTTATTTACGCTTGTATTAGTGGAAAAACTCTTGAAAATGCGCAAAAGAGATTGCATTCAACCATGTTGTTTACATGAAATGTGTAGTTTACCCCTAGCCTAAATTAGCATTGCATACAAATCTGCGGATGGTGCGTGGTATGAAGCCTCGCTCAAGCTTGAAAATGATAAGCATTATGATGCTGAGGTATGGTGTGGTAAGCACAAGTATAGTTTCTCGTAAGTTGCTATTGGTATTAAAAAAAATTTCAATAGTTGCAGAATCTAGCTTCTCCTATACTTACATGTATGTATACATTTTTGGGTTGGCTTTAATGTCATGTAAATTTGAGTGAAATGGTAATAATATTTAAGCGCAACAAGTATGGCATTTTAAACAAGTATGCATATACTTTATATAACAGGAGGAGTGATATATTTTAATGGCAACACTTAATGAGAAGGATGCCTATATAATAGGAGGAGTGATATATTTTAATGGCAGTGGACATAGAAATTGCAGTGAAACTCTATAATTTATTATGGCTCAGTGTTGTATATCCATAGTCAATGTCTATTTAAACTTTAGGATGATACTTATATGATGGTTTAAGTAAATTTTTCTTACCTTGAGACTAGTACACCATGGGATTAGAGGATGGTTGTTATAATAGCAAATGTGTGTCTGTGTGATACGTTTATATTTTGTATTAAATGATGATACATATGTGTTTCTTCCTTTTACAACAATTTATATTCTGATACTTATATTTTGAATTGTCAAATGACCAATGAGTGATAATTTCAAAAGTGTATCATAATTAAAGGCATGTGAATTCATATTGTACTTAATCTGAATGCCACTGTGTAATGTTTTTACTTACGATATTTCAAGACCCCTCTCCATTTTAAACTAACCTATGACTTCAAAAGAGGAATTATGAAATATAGTTGTAGGTAGTTATCTCTTCTATAATGATGGAGTCAAAGGTAATGATCAATGAGGTTGCTACTATTAGATCATACATTAATACACTTACTATTTTGACAGCAATAACATTGCATGATGCCAGAGCTCAAATTCAAAATAGTAAGTGTATTATTTTATTACCGATGTCCCTATTTGATCTAATAGCATCAATATAACAAACAAAGCACCGACCAATCAAATAGGGACATGAGGTGCTCAAACAGTGAGCTCATAAACAATGCATGATGCCCTAGCTTGCAGCCCGTGAGCCATCAAGACATTTCCTCATGAAATGATCATAAACGGGGAGTACCACAGTGAATATCAACAAAAAAATAAATAAAGAGAGATTAAACACTTCACACAATGCCTTGAAGTTAATAGCAACGATGCCCTAGCTCTCAAAGCTTGCAGGTCATCGAGCATTCCAAATGCAAAGATGTAAACAATGCCAGTATTAACATTCATATTTTTCCATTAAATCAACAAATGAGATCAAAATGAAATTGAGTTAATGAGAAGACAAAGCTCGAATGCCTACCTCAAGTCATGGCTGCCATATAAAGATCAAATGCTAAGGAACTATGTTATAAAATTTCATGCCAAATTTCAAGGCATGAAATTTTATAACTGTACATGTATTTTCTTCGACTCCCCCACATTGTAAACCCAATGCTAAGGAGAAAAAAGTATGATGTTAAAAAGTATAAAATTTCATGCCTTGAAATTTTATAACATAGTTCCTTAGTAGCTGCCATATGAAGAGCAGTGCAAGGTGGCAACTTTTCCATTTTACCACAGTTAGGGCCCTCTTTTACCATGCTTTATGAGCTTTATGTTTTAACCATGCTTTATGAGCTTTATTTTTAAAAAAAAAGTGAAGACAAAGATTATCTTAATTTTTTATCTTTAAATTTTATTCATTTTATGATTTTAAAAATTGAAATAAAAAATATAAACTTTTAAGAAGCTTTTACATCTTTTCATCAAATGACACAAAAACATCAAGAATCATCATATATGGTCGCTAATAGCCAAATTTTAGAAGAATATGAATGAATGCAAACATACATAAGTTGATGAACATAAATAATGAAGGTACCAAACATTTCCTGAAGTAATGAAGTGTTGACCCGGGGTTCAATCTAGTATGCTCTTATATGATCCAAAACCTGCAAGGAAGGAAAAGATGGGGTTAGATCCAAAGGATCTAAGCAATGCCTGGCACCCTATTAGTACTGATCCTCATCTATAATTATGCATGTGCATAGTCAATCCATACACAGACTCAACAACATGGTAGCATTGATCCAATAACAGAAAATACATTACAAATGCCAAGCTCACAGTCTCAATGAAATAAACAGTATATAAAACAATATATGGTGCACAACAACAATAAGCATGCAATGACAACAATAACATTGCATGATGCCCGAGCTCAAATTCAAAATGGTAAGTGTATTAATGTATGATCTAATAGCAGCAACCTCATTGATCATTAACTTTGACTCCTCCAT
Source organism: Chamaecyparis obtusa (assembly GCA_027943335.1). Lineage (NCBI taxonomy): Eukaryota > Viridiplantae > Streptophyta > Pinopsida > Cupressales > Cupressaceae > Chamaecyparis > Chamaecyparis obtusa. The sequence continues at coordinate 72,759 of BSBK01000604.1, forward strand.
CATTATAGAAGAGATAACTACCTACAACTATATTTCATAATTCCTCCTTTGAAGCCATAGGTTAGTTTAACTATTGGACAATGAGCTGATAGGAGTTTCGAATAGATTTGAATAAAAACTAAGAGTATTGAATTTTATTTGTTCCTATTGTGATTTCAGGGGAGAAGAAGGCTAAGACCTCTTCAACGGATCAAAGTGGTGTATATAGCTTGTAAGTTTATACGTTTGCACTTTTTTTGTTTGAGACTTAATCATGCTAGTTTTTAAATAGAAATATTTTTCTTTCTTATTTCAAATTCATTCCTTCATATGTCATACTCGATGCACAGTGAATTCATAGGAGTTTCGAATAGATTTGAAGAAAAACTAAGAGCATTCAATTTTAACTGTTCTTATTGTGAATTCAGGGGAGAAGAAGGCTAAGATCTTTAGAGCTGATCTTGTGTGGGCAAGGTATGAAATTTATTCTTGTCACAATCTAAAACTATTTGGAGTTGATTTCAGCTCTTCATCATAGAAAGAGATCTATAATTTACAGATCATTGTGACAAGTATTTTTAATTCAAATTTATGACTAAGTGTTACAACTAAGAAATGTAAATTAGGTTGATTTCCAAACACCATAGGCAACTTTAGCAAATCATGTTTGATGAAAATGATAATGAAATTTGGCATGTGTGGGTAAAGGAATCATGCGGTCATCATTTTGTTTGGGCTATGGTTTTCATGTATAGTGTTTGTAAAAGTTTTCATCCTTAAACTAAACCTCTCCTTTCTATTATCCAGATTATTGATGCTTCTATTGGTATTAATTTGGATGCTAGTTCTCGTGCTCTTTGGTGCCTTTCCATGCTTTATTTGGTGTTGAGTTTTTAACTTGCTAACCTCCTTGTTCTGTCAGCATCCTCTATGATTTTAGATGCTATATTTTCCCGAGTCTGGTTGGTGCCTTACTTTCCCCTCTTTGGTTCCATGCTTGCTTACATTAAGAGTTCATTTTGTCTCTGATTAGGGCACTATTTCTCCTTGACTGTATTCTTTTGGGGTCTGATCTATTGTAGTTGTTTCTTTTTTCTTTGAATCATTGTTTACAATTACTTTTGATGCAATATTTGTGTGAAGAACAAGAACAAAATGGTGAATGAGTGTATTTGATAAAGATAAACATGACACATTTTGTTGGGCTGATTGGGTTGGCCTAGTACCATTTACATGCTTGGCCAGATATTAAATAGTGAACTCATGAACAATGCCAGTATTAAATAGTGAGCTCATGAACAATGTATGATGCCCTAGCTTGTAGCCCACGAGCCATCAAGACATTTTCTCATGAAATGATCATAAACGGGGAGTACCACATAGTGAATATCAACAAAAAAACAAATAAAGAGAGATCAAACACTTCACACAATGCCTTGAAGGTAAAAGAAAAGATGCCCTAGCTCTCAAAGCTCGCAGGTCATCAAGCATTCCAAGTGAAAAGATGTAAACAATGCCAGTATTAAACAATGAGCTCATGAACACTGTATGATGCCCTAGTTTGCATCCACGAGCCATCAAGAAATTTTCTCATGAAATGATCATAAATGGGGAGTACCACATAGTGAATATCAATAGAAAAACAAATAAAGAGAGATCAAACACTTCACACAATGCCTTGAAGGTAATAGAAATGATGCCCTGGCTCTCAAATCTCAAGGGTCATCAAGCATTCCAAATGAAAAGATCTAAACAATGCCAGTATTCAATAGTGAGCTCATAAACAATGTACGATTCCCTAGCTTGCAGCCCGCGAGCCACCAAGACATTTCCTCATGAAATGATCATAAACAGGGAGTACCACATAGTGAATATCAATAAAAAAACAAATAAAGAGAGATCAAACACTTCACACAATGACTTGAAGGTAATAGCAATGATGCCCTAGCTCTCAAATCTCGCGGGTCATCGAGCATTCCAAATGCTAAGATGTAAACAATGCCACTATTAACATTCATATTGTGCCATTAAATCAACAAATTCCATCAAAATGAAATTGAGTTAATTAGAAGACAAAGCTCGAATGCCTACCTCAAGTGCCAGTGCCCTCTTCTCACATGGTGTCGGCCTCTCCACGCACGCCAAACTTGAATGCCCTCTTTGCACCACACAAAAGTGTAGTGTCATCTTCGTGGCAGCTCTTCGAATTCACAAAACTTACAAATGACACTTTCTTTTTCTTTTTCTTTTGTTTATAACCAAATGGGTGTCACAATTATGATGTCATCATCGCTATTACAACACTATTGGGGGCACTTGCAAAAAAACACAAAAAACAAACACAAATTGAAGTGAAATCGCAAATTGGCGTCAAAATTCAACCCCAAATGTTGTAGTGATATCATAAAGTCGGGATGAATATAACATAAGCATATAAAGGTACGTCTAATATCATCATCCATATAACCAAATAAAATCATCACATAATGTTTAATGATATGAATTCATAATCAAAATAGGTCTAATATCTCAAAACAATGTATCATCAAGATAGTCCATGTGTAAAAACATCAGCCGAGCTAAGATGGGTCGAGGTAGGACCTCACACATTGGAAAAATTAAAGATAAGAACAACACATATAGAAGATCTAAGGAAAATCTTTGATAGAATGGAACAATTTCAATTAAAGCTTAATCCCAAGAAATGTGCATTTGGGGTATCATCTGGAAAGTTACTAGGATTCATAGTCTCTGCAAAGGGAATTGAGGTGGATCTAGCAAAGGTGAAATATATTCTTAAAATGCAACCACCTATAAATATTAGTCAAATGAGGATGCTCCAAGGCAAGCTACAATCCATAAGAAGGTTTATATCTCAGTTAGCGGATAAGGCACAACCTTTCACAAAGCTAATGCACAAAGGAACTACATTTACTTGGGATGAGCAATGTGAAGAAAATTTTGCACAAGTCAAGAAATATTTGATGATTCCTCCAATCCTAATGGCTCCAATCTATGGAAAACCTTTATTGTTATACATATCATCAACATATATGTCATTGGGAGTATTTCTTGCACAAGAGGATGAAGCTAAAAAAGAGAGAGCTATATACTATATCAACAAGATTTTGGTCACATATGAATTGAACTATTCCATGATTGAAAAAGCATGTTTAGCAGTGGTATTTGCATCCCAAAAGCTCAGGCATTACATGTTGGAAAATAAGGTGAAGCTAGTGGCTAAGATTGATCCACTCAAATATCTGTTGAGTAAAGCAATGTTGACAGGGAGACTAGCAAAATGGGTCCTAATTCTAAGTGAATTTGACATTGAATATGTTGACAAAAAAGCCATTAAAGGATAGCTGATCAACTTGTAGAAACACCATTAACATATGATACGCCATTACATGTTGAATTTCCTAATGAAGCTATTATGCACTTGACAAAGCACCCATGGAAAATGTATTTTGATGGCTCCTTCATGCAACAAGGATAAGGGGATGGATGCTTATTCATTACACCACAAGGATATAAAATTCCAAAAGCATATAAGATGATTTTTCCATGTACAAACAACATAGAAAAGTATGAAGCTCTAGTGAATGGACTGAAACTTGCAATAGAATGGAAAATCATTGAATTACACATCTATGGATATTCACAACTCATTATCAATTAGGTGAATGGTGACTATCAGATGAAAGATGATAAGCTAATGCCTTACAAAAGTATGGTGGATGACTTGAAGAAATACTTTGTCTTCATCACATTTGAACAAATTCCAAGATCAGAAAATAGAGCAGCGGATGTGATGGCTACTTTAGCATCAATGTTACAACTTGAGGAACATCAATTTCACTATGAGTTCCTGGTGGAAGAACTCCCATTCCCCACTTATGATTCACCCAAATCCCAAATTGTTTGTGCCCTTGAAACTCAAGTTTTATCCAAATATGTCCATATCTATTCTTACCTAAAAGACCAAACAATTTTTGAAGGCTATTCCAAAAATGAAAAGAGATCCCTTATAAGAATGACATCACCTTATATAATCATCACTAATGACTTGTACAGATGTGGTCTAGATGGTATGATTCTTAGGTGTTTAGAACATGAAGAGTCTAATCGTGCATTAAAGGAGGTTCATGAAGGTGTGTGTGGGTCACACTCGAACAATTTTTCATCAGCCAAGAAACTCTTAAGAGTAGGATATTATTGGCCGACAATAGAAAAAGATGCTATCCATTTTTCAAAAACATGTAAGAAATGCCAGATTCACGGTAACCTAATACATGCTCCATCAAGAGAGCTAATTCCATTCATAACACATTGGCCATTCCAGCAATGGGCCTTTGATCTAGTTGGACATATATATCCAAATTCATCAAATGGGCACAAATACACCATTACTGCAACTAAGTATTTCACAAAATGGGTGTAAGCTATGCCACTGTCTAATGCAACTGGAAAACAAATTTCATTGTTTATCTTGAACTATATCATCTATCAGTATGGAATACCCTCATCGATTGTGACTGACAATGGGGGTCAATTTAAAAACAAAGACATGGATGACCTATGTCTCCAATTCAAAAGCACTCAGCACTGTTCATCAAACAAAACTAAGGTAACAGACAGGCTGAAGCATCAAACAAAACTATTCTAAAAATCTTGCATCAGACAATGAGTAAATCAGGAAGAGACTGACACTTATAGATAAATCCAACATTGTGGACTTGCAAAACTAGCATCAGAACACCAATTGGTGCAACTCCTTTTGCACTAGTTAATGGATCAGAGGCAATATTACTAGTTGAAGTAGAGATTCCATCACTGAGGTTATCATTGAAACATCTAGTCACTGATGAGGACTATAGAATCTCTAGATTACAAGAGCTAGAATTGCTAGATGAGTGCAAACAACAGGCATTTGACCATCTTAAAGTCTATCAGAAGAGAATGTCAAGAGGATACAATAAGAAGGTGAAAATAATAATTTTTCAAGTAGGAGATCTAGTTTTGAGAGAGAATCCTAAAAATTATCAAAATCAAGAACAAAAGGGAAAATTTGAACCCAACTAGCTGGGTCCCTTTGTCATCACAACAACATTTGGATCAGGACCCTATTAATTAGCTACACCTGAAGGAGATGTTTTACTAGATCCAATTAATAATCTACATCTGAAAAGGTTTTATGCCTGACATTCTTGAGATAGCACCTGTACAGTGAAAAGAGTTCCTGAAAAAGTTCAAAAATAACAAATATGGATCCTAAAAAAATAAAAAATAATAGAAATTTTTTTGAAAAAATGACTATCTTGGTGAAAACTTGGCAAACAGGTGCCTTGGTGAGTCCAAAAAATAAATTGAAAAAGAAAAAGTACAAAAAAATTGGAAAAGAGAAAAAGTGTCTTGGTGAAAACTTGGTAAATGGGCGCTACTTGTAATCAATGCTCTATATATCAAGACAACACTTGAACATTTGGCCAATGTAAATTTTAGTTTGTACATATCTTCCAGTCACTTTTATGACAAGCCAAATCCTAAAATCCTACTATAAGAAAACCACATCTTCCTAAGGATAGAATCTGTCTGCATTGAGGTCCTTGGTAAACTATTTTCCTAGGGGCCAATGATCACAGTCACGCATATTGCTAAGTTGATGTTAGGACTTTCTGCTAGGGTTTCATTTATCCCTAGTCCACAATAGACATTAAACTATGAAAACAAAGGTATTTCTCAATACCACCATCGAATAATACTTCTTAATACTCAGACCTAAAAAGTGTTCCTAAACACTATGTCATGACAATAAGGGTGTTTCTAAACACTAAACAGGTGAGGCACTTATGGATGAAAGAGAAATCTATGATTGATAATAATTTATATGCGTGTGTTTGAAAATTAATCAATAGTGTTCCTAAATACTATAATCACAATTTTATGTTCTTAAAGAAAATAGATTGATTATTATAAAGGAATAATGAACTCATCTTATTATCAATTTTTTATTATTTTGTTTCCTTGAGTGACTCGATGATGTCTAAACTAGACTAGAGAAATAAGGACTGGGGGCATAACGTTTTCTTTGTCTTCTATTTGTGGTGATAAATCCGATGATCTAAGGTGGTCGTAGGGAATGGGTGTCTATGATAAGTGCCTCCATCATAGTTGGAACACCACATATACCTCAACCTATTTCCTATGAAAGCTTTAGTAAGGTTGGATTTATTTCTTTGCCTATTTTAAACTGAAATGAAAAACTACTTCCTAGTAAGGTGCATAATAAAATCGAGAAAACACCCAAGGATATGAATATAAAATGAAAGTTTGTTGCGGGTATATATATACATTTTGCACCTGAAAAGAAAAGGGTTTATATTAAACAGGAAGTAACTGACAAAATATTCTAGTCTATATGCTTTAATGTTTAGGTTATCTTTCGACATGATGAATGAAAGGGAAGTATTCATATTTTCATGATTGCTAAATCTATTAGTGAAAATTGTACTAACCTATGAGGTCCCAATTACAAACACTCTATGATTATAATTTATCCACTTTGAATAAATAGTGATTGTCCTAGGTGTCTTACTCTAGGTGCATTTCATTGGTTAATTGCATTAAGATTCATTTTAAGTTGCATTAAGGTTCATTTTAGTTGGATTTCATATTAATTTGCATTAGATTCATTTAGATGCATTTCATGTTTTAGTTGCATTGAAATACATTTTAAATTGCATCAGTATGAATGTGTGAATTCAATTAACTAATCATCATAAACTAAAAATTCTAAAAACATTAACCATTTGCCAAAGTTTGACCAAGTACATCATGAAATCATAAAGAACTTAAATGAAATGACTGAGTATTTATCATTGACATCCATTCATAATCATTTCACATCATAAATACATCTTCATAATGCATCCATAATCATCCATACATAAATAAAAGTGAGATGTCCATACATTGTATCGTATTACATCTCATACATCCATATTCATAAAAATAAAATAGTTTGCATTCATACATCCATAAAGTGTTAAAAATACAAAAACATGTGCATATATATCAATGAAACAATATCATGATGTCATCAGATCATCAACATCTAATCTAATCATGACCAAGTATGAACATAACATCAATATCCAAAGTACGAAGCATATATCAGATATTATAACACATGTGTAGAAATAAAAAAACATCAGAGGATATCATATGATCATCAGAATCAAAAACCATCAATACATCATCAGCATATGAGAAAGAGTATCAAAAACATCAGTGATAGTGTATCAAAGCATAAATGGAGCAGAGTATATTAGAATAACATCAACAAGATAAGGTATCAATGTATCAACATAAAAGAGTCCAATGAAACATCATAGTGTACATCGATCAAAAAAGGTACAAAGTACAAGATATATCAATGATGTAGTGATACTAAATGTGAGCAGTATGCAAAATATCAAATCTGATTGGCACCCTCATCCTCTCATGGAGGATCAGGAGGTGGTGCATCTGTTCTGCCTAGGATAGGTGGTGGCATGGCCCCCTCTGACTGTTGAGCTATGAAAGAATATAATGGTATGTGGCCCTAATGGTAATGGTATGTAGCAGGAACAACAACACAGTACAAAGAAAAGTAGTATGTGGCCCTCTGTCCTTGATGGGTGGTCGCATGAGCATGTATGTCCCACTTTGCTCTCATCTTTTCCAGTTGTGTATCTCTCTCTGCGAGTCGTACCCTAAGTGTGGAAACCTCTAAGTGTAGTGCAACCATCTCCTGCTCATACTATGATAAGGGATCTCCATCCCCACCTGTTGGTGGATCCTTGGGTGCATGTTGTTGATCATCACCCCCGCTACCTCTTTTTGACACTCTCTACTGCTGTGCGTGCTGATCCCTATGAAGAAGCAGACATGTATCTCTTTGTGGGGCATGGACTCTCAATCTCCACTATCGACTCTACTGACTGACATCCCCACTAGGTGCTCATTGCTTGCCACTTCCATATCCATCTCCACCACCACCACCACCATCTCATCTACCTCCACCATCTCCTCCACCTCCTCCATCTCACCCTTTTTCGCTGCCTCTCCCCCTGTCTCAGCCTCTGGCAGCTCAACCTCGGCTACCACCCTCATCAGCTGGATCATAGTCTAATGCATCCTCAAAGCGAGGAGCGATCTCATCAGGAGCAGTAAATCTCAGGTATGGATGTTGAGTGTAATATGTATGATACCTGTCAGTGATCCCACCATCTATAATCTCAGGGAGATAGTCCCATGGTACTGGAGCCATCTGAGAAATCTTATTTAATGTTGTCTCATATATAAGATAGGATCCCCACTGTGCCTCCTCATCCCTGATCCTGGTGTATACAACAATCTCCTAAGACATCCCATGTACCCTACCATACTGCCTCATGACACGTATAACTAGGAACCACTCAAAATCTATCGTGTATGACTAATAAAAAACTTGGACTAGAAAAAGTAAGGCATTTTCTGAACATCAAAGGGCCACTCCTCGCAATTAAGATAGGGCCGACATATGACATGTGTCACATCATCTATAACTCTACGCCAATAATCCAGCTTTCCCAGATGGGGTTTCTGTAGCATACTAGAATACATATATATATATATATATATATATATATATATATATATATATATATATATATATATATATATATATATATATATATATAAGGAAACTCTGCATCACACTGCCTATCAACTATGGGACGTGTGATGAGAATGTGCTCCCACACCCAGATCTGAAGTACAAGAATGCTGACATTCATATTATGAGACACTTGATAAATAATCTTATGGAGCTCCCTATACATGTGTGCCAAAATGTAACTCCCCCAAGAAAATCGTCAAGGGGACCAAATCATGTCCTCAATAACTCGAGACCATCCACACATGAAGCCATGCTGCCCGTGGTCAGACATCATCATGCCTCCAATCAGTTCCACCAAGTAAATAGGAAGCCTCTCGTAGTTGGCCACCATGTGGTCCCAACTAATATATCTGCGAGCTATAGTGTCATCAACTAATAATTTGCGCGCGTCTGTCATCACTATAATAGCTCTGGCCTCATACTCCATTTATGATCCCATAACCAGAATATGCAAAATATGTCATACGTCCTCTAGCATCACAGTCATCTCACTAGTGGAAAATGGAAGGTATTATGCTCAAAATGCCATCACTCAGCTAGGGTTGTCAACAACCCACGATTTACTCGAATGTCAGGTAAATCGGCCAAGCTCCATAAGCCACATCAAGCAATAATACACATCTCAGCGGGAGAAAGTTGGTCATGCAACTCAAGGACCTATGTAGGTCGAGGAGAGTGAAAAGAAATAACGCTAAAGTGTGTCTGCACAATAGAAAATAGGGATACTATGCCGACATTAGACATGAGAAATTGACTGGAAATTGCATAAAAGTTCAAACAGCCAAGTAAGATTTGATAAAAAATTAAGATAAACTAAATGCGATCCTAGTTCCTAGATACGATCCAAGAAACCTAGGATGCGACACCCTAACTAAATACGACCCAAGAAAGCCCAGATACGACTTAAGAAATCCAAGAAGTGATCCATAATCTGGATGCGACGTTGTTATGACCAGATGTGAAAACTAGTTTTGTAAAGCTATGAATTTGGACAAAAATGACTAGATGCGACCCGACAAGGTGCGATTCAAGAAACACATGATGCAATCTGGAAATTCATGAAAAATCAGATGCAACACAGGCTCGACCGGGTGCGATCCCGCATACGGGATGCGATCCTACATTCATTTGGCTATAAAAAGCAATAAAAGTACATAAATGAAAATTTTCAAATTTGAATGGAAGCGTCATAGGGTACTCACAGGTGTTGCATAATGTGGTGGTCAGTCATGGCAGCGTGCTAGCTCGAATCGATGCCTCTCAACTGGGAACACCATTTCATCTCTTAGAGCTCAAAAAATGACTATGGTAAAAGTGAAAATGAATAGTAAAATGACCATTTTTTACCTATTTAAGCCTACTAGAGACCCCGGTGACCTAAGGAACCTTAATGACAAGATACCACAGAAGCTCCATATTGAGACCGAAATCAAAACAGGTCATCTAGATCACTTAAATGCAGTAAAAATGAAGTTACAAAGCAAAGTCAACCATCAAAATGCAAAAGTCAACTATGGTCAAATTGTAGTCAAACATGGGCAAAACAAGCAGAAAAGATACCACAAACATGGCAAATCAATTCAATAATGATTATTACTCAAATTCATGGTCAACAAAAGTCAAAGATCAGTCAAACACACTTTACAAAAGCTGTGCAGAGCTTAATTAATGCACAAAGAGCTTGCCAAAAGCTGTGAAAAGTGATTTTCTCACTCATGCATCGAATTTTCAAACCAGGATATTACTTATGTGCTAGTCAAACTTGGTCAACTCTCATTTTTTCTTAGCCAAACTTGGTCAAACAATGTTCCTTTAACACTAAAATTGATCTTAATTGCTTGCGAACACTTTCTAAACAATTTACGCTTGATCTAGATTCATTTCAATCATTGTAATTCTTCCTAAATGCTTGTAAACATCAATTTTATCTAAATTTATTCTGATTTCGGTCCTGAGGGGGCATAATTATACTAAAATTCAAATTTTCCTATCAAATTCTTGAACAGAAGGGGCATGATGGTTATCTTCAATCAAGTTGATGTTGTTAAATCTTTCTGACATTGATCAATTTCATCGCTTCAAATCAAATTGGTTATTTGTCATCATGATCAGTTACAGCAAGTCAAATTTAACTGAAATTTTTATACAAATCTCTTATTGGTTTTTGTTCAATCAAGCTTGGAATAGGTATGGTCAATTCTCGTTCAATCAAGTTTAGAATTGACAACTTTCGAATCATGTAGGATTTCATTTGATCAAGTTCAGAGTTCTCGATTTCAAAGTAGTTCCCTTTATTGCTCTCTAAATCTTTCAAAGTGGATTCACTGCTCTCTAAATCTCCTTAAAATCAGAGTGGTCCTCGTTGCTCTCTAAATCACTTGAGTTCAGAGTAATCCTTATTTCTCTCTAAATATCCTTGAATCTATCAATTCTGCTGAATCATGTCTTAAAATAGATTTTCTTTGAATCCCTGTGCTATTTGCAAAGCAATTCAAAGAGGGACAAATGTAATCATCTAAAATTGGGCTAATAGAACGGTATCATCTTAAAATGTAATCAATTTCATGTTAAGACTCTTTACCCCTCCTTAGGGGGTGTTTTGGGCCATTGTCATGTTGTCCTCTATTTTTTGCCCCCTTTCCATCTTCTGTGCCTGTTAGGGACTCTAATTGGGCCTCTCTGGGAACTATTTTCCCACCTGGCATATTTTCCAGGGGTTTTAACCCCCTGGGTCAAGGTTGACCTCGACCCTAACCTAGGTCAGGGTTGACCTCGACCTTGACCTAGGTCCCCCTTTTCATCAGAAAGTGTTTCAGATGTGGGGGAAACTCAAAAGTTTATTTTTTTTATTTCAGGTCGGCTGTTTTGGGCTTCAAAGCAATGACTCTCAAAATATATTTAATATAGGTCCACTTCTAAGGGTATAGGCCTAATGGGAATTTATTTCTCATATGTTGACCTCTCTATAAGTTGGTGCCCTAGACTAGTATATAAGGAAGCCTTCTCCTCTCATTTTAGGGAGATGGAAAAAAAGGAGCAAGCAAGCAAGATCAAGAAATCTAAGGAGGATCATCAACATCCATTGTTCTACTTTCAATAATCCATTGTTTTAAGCATTCAAGTTCTCCATTGAAGATCAAGGATTCAAGTATTCAAGGCTTTGAAGGGATTTGGTTCAAGCATTCAAGAACCATCATTCAAACCCTAGGTCTATCCATCATGGTGGTGTGATCTTCCTTCAAGATCCTTTGTGTATCCTCAAGATCTATTCATTCTTCTTTCAAAGTGGATTCCAAGCATACAATCATGGAGGTTTTGATTTACATTTATGGTTTTTAATGTTGAGTCCAAGCTATCATATTAACATACTTGTTTACATTTCAAATACAATTGTATATCTATTGAATATCATAGCTTCATTGTTAGATCTTCTTCTACTACTTGTTAGCATTCTCCATTTCAATTCTATTTCAAGGTTAATTCCAAAACTGGGGTTTGACGAAGGCAAACCCCTCATCCAAAGAACAAAACCATTTTTATTGTAGGTGTAGGTGTGGAATAGTGAATTACAGAGTAGTTTCGGATACCCTTTTCGACAAACTTTTGAGATCCACGAACAGATTTTTTGTCAGAGCAGTGCAGGTCAAGGTCGACATAAAGGGATCAAGGTTGACCTATATTTGGGTCAAGGTCGACTTGACTTAGAAAAGAAAAAGATTTTGGGTTTACTCTGTCTCTGTGTTTCCATCCCAAATCTGGTTGCAAAATTTCCAAAAACTCAGTACAGACACCAGAAAATAGGTATTTCTAGATCTGCTATATTTCAAGATAAGTGTTTTATTTTATCCTAATCTTTATGATTTATTGTTTTACTATAAGAAATTAGAACCCCTTTTCATCTTTATCCATAACTAGTTGATTTCCTTTTTGTGATGATCATCTCCTTTCGGTTAATCAATTGGGATCTCCTTGTCTTGGATTAGGAGGTAATATATGTCCACAACATTTTCCACACACACGCATGTAGATAAAAAAATATATATATCTTATATATATTTATATTTATATCTTACAAGAACCTAAGGCCCTATTTTCCCTAATTCAGGATAAAACTCCTAATTGTGTTAATTTGACTCTTGATTATTAACATAATTCATTAAATTTGATAAAATCAATAAATATCACAATTCAAGTATTTTTATCAATAATTGAGCAAAAATCACTTTGATTATCTCTAAGCCTAATTAATTAAATCAAACCCATTAAATACATGGCTAGAGTAATTAATTAAAAGAAATGAATAAAACACTCTAAAATGACATGTCACCCTTGAAGGGGACAACAAAGAAAATTTGAAATAATAAGAGTTAATCACATGGATCAAGCAAGGAAGCATCTCAACCACTCCTCATGGATGCATCCTGATTGTTCAAAATCTCAAGATTCTATAAAAGAAGAATTTTCAAACTTCAAAATATATAGTTAATTTGAATTCATACATGCATGTTGTTCATTTGATTTTCATAGCTTAATTAGAACACATTCACATTTCAATTGCTTAAAGGTTAATGAATCCATGGTTAATATTAATGAATTTGATGTTTTAGCTTCATATTTCCTTTGAATCTCTCATTCTAACATGCATTGTCACTATTTAGGATCCTATTTTGAGAATTATTTTGAATCATTTTCATACTTGTGTTAGTTAGAGAGCAATAATTCGATCTCAATTGTTATTGATTTAAATTGATTTTCTTGTGCTAACAATTGATAGAATGAGTTATTGAAGTGTTGTGTTGCAGGATAACAGCTACCACAATTCACACACACAAAAATCACAGTTAAGCTTGATACTCAGAGATTATGACATAGAGATTTTCACGTGATCTCCAAAAAAATGTATGGTTAAGTTCTCATGAGCGATGAAAGAAAAATTGATTCTGATGTGGAAAGTACCTTGCTAAGATGGAAAAAGTAATGAGCTGGCCAATCATATTTTAGTTAGGGTTTTTTGACAGTTTTCAAGGGCTTTTATGGCATAAAATAGTAATCGTGGCCTTTTTGCTTTCTTTCCAAAAATTGAATGCAACCTGTCAACCTCACACATTACAGCTAGCCTGGATTTGAATTTGGTTTCATGTAGAGTGAATGCTGAGGTGACTTAGGATAGATTTTCTGTGATTTTGGCTAGTTCAATGCATTCATTGATATAAGATATAAAGACAAGACACTCCTTCACACATATCATATTTTCATAAAGCAATTGAGAAGAAGAGTTATTGCATTTAGTGATTTTGAAGAGCTGATTTTAGAGCTGAGTATTGTCCACAATTGCAAAGATGAGCCAACCAGAATCCAACCATGTTTCATCCAATGAAGGAGTAAAGGAACAAGGACAGGAGCAGAAAGTGAAGCCCAATTATTCTGAGAAATTCATCACCTTTCTCAGAGGATCCATACAAAACAAGAAGGTAAGTGATGAAACCTTCACTAATTCTATGGCTAATTGTAGCAACCCTGTTACCCCTTCTTGCTCTGGCTTTCATCTTTTCAATTACTTTTATAGCAACCAACCTAGGAAAATTCCAGTGTGTAATGCCTGGAAGTTGGGCATGGGAAAGCTCATAGTCCCCTAGATTTTCCTTGATGTCGACCTTCTATTTGAGTTGGCTAGGAACTATGACCCTGTTTCTAGAACTATTAGGAGAAGTGACCAATCAGCCCTAGTTACTCTTGATAGGGGGTCATTTATTTAAGCCTTCAACCTATATACCTCTTCTTCAAAAGAAATTGACTTAAGAAAGGAGAAGGAGAAGTATGCAAAACAAGTAGAGCTTGTAAAGTCCCAAATCATCCATTTTATGCCCAAGACAGGGAAATATGTGGCCCCTCTCCCGAGCCATATGAAAGCTCCATATGAGTTCAAAGCTTTCCATTTTTACATGAAATATCTTGCATACAGGTTGTGTCAGGTTTTGGGGGTTGATGGAGATGCAAAGAGGATGCTTGCATATTTGTTGATAATAATTTTGGATATACAGAATTCCCATGTTAATACAGAATATGATTACATCTAGTATGTAATTGATAGGATGTATGAGGCTTTTATAGCTATCAGAGAGGGCAGTAATTCACCCTGGTTCATGCATTACTCTTTATTGATGTATTTAATCTTGTTCTACAATATTGATTTGATGGATGTGGGTATGCTAAGGCCTAGAAAAATGGTGAAGGGTGAGCCAAATCCAGTACAACTTTGGTTGAGGGTTTGGAATTATACCTCTAATTAAAGTGAATTATGTGGTTTCAAGAATTGGATTGCTAATCCAATTCTGAACATGATGGGAACAAATATTACAAGGCTCCCTATCAAGTTGCTTAGGCTCCTGAGGCCTAGAGAATATATTGATAAATGGCCTATTGACCATAACTGGGGAGATTTCTACTTGGGAAGGACCTTCACATTAATCAGAGTTTATGGTTGCCCTGATTGAGTTAATTTGGCAGTTGATTTGGACTAACAAGGAGTACCTGAATCCTCATAGGAAAGGTACTTTCACCCCTCAATAGTTTAAGTTGACCAGTTTTACAATTGGAAAGAGGGATCTACCTCAACTCAGCTTGTGGTTAAATCACTTCAAAATGAGGTCAGCTCCATACAAGTATGTGGACCCTGAACATTTCATTAAGAATACTAAGAAGCTGCTCATTCCAAGAATTGGTGCTAATAAAGACCATGAAGGATGTGATGAAGAGGACATCATAAGAAATATCCTAGATGAGGAGGAGATTGAGTGAAGAGTGGGAAAAATCCATGACCTATTGGATTTAGAGGCTCAAGTGAAAAAGGCAGGGATTAACTTTGGAGGATTCTTCCCAGGCCTCCCTTACATTGTAAAGATAAACAAAATGATAGAAATGTATGACATCTTGTACAATCAGCTTGATGCGCAACTTGATGAGAAGCTGAAGGTTCAAAGAGAAAACTCATCCTCTGAGGACGATGATGACAGTGAGGGGTCATATGAATAAGATAACCCTCCTCAGGATGTAAATTATCCTCCTGTTCAAGGACACAAAATTGAAGCTCCAAAGATATAGGATACACATGGCCAATAGAAGAAGAGGTTGCATCATGGGATAAGAGCACAAATCCCAAGAAGAAGAAGCCTACAATAGTTGATTTGGAAGCAATGGAGGAAGACTAAGAAACACCTGGCATGTGATTATTGAGCACAGGGAGGGTAGCTATCACAAAAAGGATAATGTATGTTAGCCATCTGGCGGTCATTATCCATGAAACTACTTTTGAAGCTAACTTGAACATATACAAACAGAGGTGCCACATGTTGAAGATTTGAAATGATTGAGAATATACTTCTCCATTTTATTCTCCATGTTTTGTAATTATTGTAACTTTTTGTCTTCTAGTGTCTCTCTTTTCCTAAGCCATCCAAAGCTTGTTGCATCCCAATTCTTATAGGATTCGAAGATGGCTAGTGAATACTATATATAGTAGGGCTTTGTATTATTTTAAGGATGGTGAATTTTGTAACTGAATAGAGAGAGAATTTTGATTTGGCATTTTGCCATTTTCAATGTACTAATACAGGAAATTTTAATAAAAATACATTGGAATCCCTTCTTACATTTATGAATGTCTTCTTGTTTTGATCTTGAGTTCTTATATGTTAAATTAGCAAAGCAATTTAATGTATGGTTTACAAAGTATATTGTGAAATTATTTTTGAGTTCCTTTCAAGCAAGGGGTAATTCTTAGGTATAATTTTAAGAGAATTCATAGTTCTTATGAGAATTTGATGTCTGAGTGTGAGAGTGAGAGGAATAATTTGCAAAGCATTCATTCAAGGTTTTGGGTGTGTTAGAATTAGATTTTTTCTGTTGATATATATTTTATTTGGCTCTGTGCCTTAGAATAAGACACTAGTTTGTTCTTAAGGAGGCAGTTCTTAATCATCAATCAAATTATAAATGATAAAATCTTAAAATTCATGTTTCAAATATATTAGTGCTTATTATTTGTGCTAAATAAGTGCAAATAATTTTTACTAATTCCTTTTAAGAAGTGAATCCTAAGGTATACCCAGCTGAGTATTAAGGCTCAAAGTGTAGGAGGACTAATCTCTTAGTCCTTGTTAATTGGTCCTTTTTCTTGCCAGATTTAAAGTGGGTTTAAAGAGACAGTGACATTAAATTGTCATATAAGGTATAAATTTGCTTGTAGAAAAAGTTGGACCAACAAAATGGTGACTCTGTTGAGGACGAAACAAAGGAAACTATTAACAAACTTTTAAAAATCTCTGCCTAGTTGTGCAAAATTAGTGCGGTGTGTTTTCATTTATTTCTAGGTTCACGTGTTTCTCTTGTTCTATTTGAGATTTTCTTTAGATTCTCAAGGTTTGTCTATAAAATTTTCCCACTAAACATGAGTGGTGACTCAAAGGGTTAAAACTAGTGTATTTACAAGTAACAAACCATGGATTAAAAAATAATACAACACCCAGAGGTTAATCTAGAAGAGTTACCTAGGTCAGGAAAGAAAAAATGGCTTGGAAAAGGTGGAGATTCTACCAATGCACCTGTAAGAGAACAAAATAATGCTGAAGATGGGGTACTACACACATCTGCTAATGAAGATGGATCGCTGTATAAAAGTTCTAAGTTTGATAGTGGTCTCTCTGGAGATAATTTCTATGATACCCCAGAGGTATTATTTCAAGACAAGGTCACACTACCTACAAATCAAAATGTGAAGGCATGAAGTAAGGATTATGTACCAAGTATGCATCAAGACAAAGTTATCTTAAAAGGCAACCAATGGAGACAAGACGGGTCCATTTCCCATATCAACATATCACAGATATGGATGTATCATCAAGATCTAATGATGTTATGATAGACCCAACTAATTTGGTTGCGTTGAGATCACAATTAGCATAGCAAGATGCAATATACAAGAGATTACAAAAATAAAGAGAGGCTAAGACTATAAATGCATTAATAGAAAGAGAGTCTCTACATAGAAAGATTAATGAACTAAAGGAGAGAAACAAAATATTTTCTTCTACTCCTAAATCTCTACAACTTGATCTCTTTGGTGACCTGGCTACCCTGAGAAGTGAGAAAGAGCGTTTGTTGTAGGACCATGAGTTTGAACCAGAGGGCCCTATGATTAGGCAAGTACAAAGTTATGCTTCTCAGCCTAAATAGAAAAATGATAGTGAAAGTACCAAACCTACTATTGTGGATAATAATAAGGGAAAGAAAAAGATGGTTGGGATCAAAATAAATGAGCCTGTGGTTAGACCAAAAATCCCACCACCTGTCTCAAGTTTTGATTTAAAAATGGAAAAAAGAAAGAAGGGAAGAGATGATTTAGCAAAGGAATTGGAAAAGGTTGAAGTTGAAGCATCTATTGCAGAAACAAGAAGGAAGATCCAGTTCTTGAAGGCTTCATCTGCAGACATTCCTGGACCATCTACAACTAAAATAGGTATGCCTTCTACAACTTCTAATGTTGCTTCACTTGGTAATGTCGATGCTCATAATTTTCTTTCTACTTCATCTACCAAGATAAATGTTGACCCTAAACAACAATCAAATGTACAAGTAGGTGGGGGTATAGTTGTTAATGCTAGTCCTAATGAAAACACTAGGTTAAGTTTTCAAAGAAGACCTATGCAATTAGAAGGGTATAGGAAAATTAGTTTTGATGGAATACCAGGTTATCCTAACATTATTCAAACTGAGATAAGAGATAAGGTAACTAAATTTTCTGGTAATAATGCCATCAGTTGTGAGGAACACCGTAGGTTGTTTGTTGACATGTTAAATGACTATGAAATACAACATGAGGATGTAGTTATGAAACTGTTTGTTCAATATTTGGTAGAGGATGCTAGATATTGGTTTAAAAGACTCCCTGACTGTTGTATTGATTCATGAGATGATTTTGAAAAATGTTTCAAGGAACAATATGGTGATAGACCTAATGCCAGTTTCATACTAAATGAATTTAACAATATAAGGAAGAATTAGAATGAATCGGCAGCTGAGTTTAACATGAGATTCCAAAAGGGTTTGCATAAATTGTTTCAACTTATGCAGTTAGATGACAATGTATGTTTGACAACATACTTCAATGCCTTTGATGGTAAGGTTAGATACCTGCTAAGGGAAAAAGAACCAAGAACTCTTAGAGATGCCTTTAGGATTTTTGTGAGCGTTGAGAACAATATGAAGATATCTAGTAAATTAGGTGGGAAAAGAGATGACCCTAAGTTGTTTGGAAACAAGAACTATAAGAAGGATAATGAAAGGACTGTTGGAAACAAGAGGCAAGAAGAAGACAAGTTGGATAAAGTGCTAAATGCATTGAAAGACTTGAAAACACTAAGCAATAGAAATGAGAAGATTGCTGCTACAGAAAAGCCTCATTTCAACAATAATTTCAATAGGCAGAATAGGCTACAAAATTTCCCTTATAACACCCAATGGAAGGATGGCAAACCAATTGCTCCACCTACAAAAGGAAATAATGACAAGGTCATCCCTGACCCATTACAAAAAAAATTTGTGAATGTTGTAGAAGATACACCATGGTGTGTGGCTTGTTAGTCACCTCATTCTATGGAACATTGTATGGTTACACAATCCATAGATACATACCAAGATGATGGTATTGAAGAATTAGACCAAGAAGAAAACAATGATGAAAAAGGTTGTAATCTGACCGATTCATACTTGAGACATGCAGATGTTTCTGACAATGATGAGGAAACTGATGTGTGTTTGAAAAGACATAATAGAGCTTGATGAGAGGACATGTAACATGACATCTTCCTTAGAGCAAGTAAATTTAAGAAGACCCTAAAAGGAGGAAATTGCTAGGATCACTATAGAAATGGTAGCACAAGTGCAAACTGTAATGTCCCCATTTTTAATAAAATTATTGTATTTGGGTTCCGATCGATTTAGTTTATCTCAGGCCCATTTTTATTTGTTGGCGTAGGTGTAGTTGTCATCGTTGGCTCTTTTGTGCAATCTTGGGAGTTTTCCCGATGGGTATTTATGCTCGGCGTGTAGGTTGGATTTTATATGTTGAGATTTATATTTGATTTGTATTTGCGAATTCCTATTCAGATTCTATTGTTCACCATTTTAGAGGTGAAAGACCCTCCCTATTTGGTTTGTTGCAGTTTTAGTGGGATTCAACCCTCACCCTACTCTTCTTGTTCTGCTTGTATCGAATCTGGCAAATCTGAAGTTCCATCAATAAATTCAATAAGATCTTTATGGCAATCATATTAGTTGGTGTATTACTCTATCTTTGCAAATTCATATCTAATTATCTGTGAAGGAGAAGCGGACTTCAACCAGGCGTCTGGAAGGCATGATCTCTCATCCATTCCACCTGTTGTATCGCACGACCTATCCACCTATTGTACCACATGGCCTATCCACCTATTGTACCACATGACCTATCCACTCATTGTACCACACAGCCTATCCCCCATTGTACTGCATGGCCTATCCACCCATTGTATCACATGGCCTATCCCCCATTGCACTGCATGACCTATCCACCTGTTGTACCGCACAACCTATCCACTCATTGTATCGCATGGCCTATCCACCTATTGTACTGCATGACCTATCCTCCCATTATACCACATGGCCTATCCACCTATTGTACCATACAACCTTGCATGTTTCTCCATACGACCCATTTCCAGTATCGTACGACCTTCTATTGCTTTAGTAGTTTCCGCACGAACTTGCATTAGCACAGTGCATGGGTGCGTTAGCACTGTACCACTTCCATCACCTCAACCATATGGCTCGAGAAACTTCTTCAACAATTTACCATCGGGACATAATTCACCTCTAGTCAAAATTTACCACTGGGCAGAATTCACCGCCAGGACATAATTCACCTCCGGACCAAAATCTCCTTCGGGACATTATAGTGGTATTAGAATTCACCTCCGAACCAAAATCACCATTGGGACATTACAGTGGTATCAGAGCTGGTGATCTTGCCAGCCTGTTGGGATGATTGAGAGATTTTGGGATTTGGATCACACTATGGCACCCAATAGTGATGGACAGTGGTGGTTGAAGGTACTACATAGGATTAGCAAAGAGCTTAGCGAGGGTATTGATCTTCCATTAGATATATTGGAAGTATGTTTGTGTAAGGTTGACCAATTACCTTCAAGATTTATACAGAGGATCCTTTCTCCAATTAAGGATGCCCTAATTTAACCCAGGCTTTTGAAAAATGATCACAAGGAAATGAAGTTGGCAACTGCAACATATCTTAGTGAGATCTTGAGAATCTAGGCCCCTAGAGAATCGTATGATGACAACACCATGATAGAGATATTGCATTTGATTGTTGACAGCTTCCAAAGTCTTGATGACTTCAATGGTGACACTTTTGGTAGGAGAGCTACACTATTGGAGAATTGTGCAAATGTCAAAGTAAGTAACCTCCTCTTAGATCTGGAGTTGCAAGACTTGATCCATGATATGTTTCATCACTTCTTGGTCACAATCAAGGAATGTCATGATAGTAAGGTTTCAGTTGCTATGGAGAGCCTTATGATCTCATGCATTGAAGAGATGGATGAAATATCCCAACTAGTCATATCCATGTTGTGGGTTGTTCGTAATCTAGAATGTGTTCTGTCTATGGCAATGTGTAGATTGGTCATTAATGTTTTCAAGCATTGTGAAGAGAAACTAATATCTCATTTGCACAAGTGGGAGAAAGTTGATGACGATGATAAAGGTGATGCTTTACATGAGGCCCTGTCTGCCACCAAGGCTTTGTCTGCCACCAAGGTTCTCTCCGACATGGTCACCGCTGAGACTCTATCCCCTGCTGAGGCCTTGTCTATCACCGAGACTGTGACCACCGCCAAGGCTTTGTCTTTCACCGAGGTTGTGTCTGTCGTTGAGGTTATGTCTTTCACTGAGACTGTGTCCTTCACTGAGGCTCTATTTACTGTCAAGGCTCTATTTGCTACCGAGGCTCTATCTGTCATTGAGGCTCTATCCGTCATCGAGGCTCTGTCCGTCACTGAAGCTCTATCCATTGCCAAGACTATGTCCATCGCCAAGGCTACATCCATTGTCGAGGCCTTATATATCACCGAAGTTGTGTCTATTATTGAGGCTGTGTCTATCACCGAAGTTGTGTCCATTGTTGAGGTTGTGTCCGTTGTCGAGGGTGTGTCTGTCACTACAGAAGTTTTGTCCATCATCGAAGCTATGTCCATCGCCAAAGCTCTATCTGAGGCTATGTCCATCGCTGAGGTTGTGTCCATTGTCGAGGCTATGTCCGTCACCAAGGTTGTGTTCATTGTCAAGGCTATGTCCGTCACTGAGGCTCTGTCTGTCGATGAAGCTTTATCCATCACTGAAGCTGTGTCTATCACCGAGGCTGTGTCTGTCACCGAGACTATGTCTACCACCGAGGCTGTGTTCATCGTTGAGACTCTGTTCACTATCGAGATTGTCTACCCTTCAGGCCGAGATCCCCTTCGAGAAAAGTTTTCCTTCGGATCAAGATTCCCTTTGGGCTGAGATTTCCTTTGGGTGGAGATCCCCTTCGAATCGATATTGCCTTTGGGTCAAAATTCCCTTCACGCTGAGTTTGCCTTCGAATAGAGATTGCCTTTGAATCAAGATTGCCTTCGTACCGAGATTGCCTTCAGGTGGAGATCCCCTTCGGACCAAGATTGCCTTCGGGCTGAGATTCCCTTTAGGCTGAGTTTGCCTTTAGATCGAGATTCCCTTCAGGCTGAGATTACCTTTGGGTGGAGATTCCCTTCAGACTGATATTGCCTTCGGGTCAAGATTCCCTTTAGTTTGGTTTTGAATCAAGATTCCCTTCAGGCCAAGATTGCCTTCAGATCGAGATCCCCTTCGGACCGAGATTACCTTATGGTCGAGTTTCCCTTCGGGTTGAGTTTTCTTTTGGATCAAGATTCCCTTCAGACCAAGATTGCCTTTGGGTTGAGATTCCCTTTGGACTGAGTTTCCCTTCGGGTTGAATTTGCTTTCAAATTGAGATTCCTGTCGGGTCAAGATCGCCTTTGGGTTGAGATCCCCTTCGGGCTGAGATTACCTTCAGATGGAGATTCCTTTCGGGTTGAGATTGCTTTTCAGACATCTCACAAAATTACCTCTGGGCATAAATCACCTTTAGAACATACAGTGTTTTCGGCATCAGCATCTATGTCTGTGCCCATGCTGGAAGAGATTGTTGAACATGAGGGTGTGAAAGATTTCATGGGTTGGCGTTGTTGGGATCCTGGTGAAGGGCATGACAATAGTTATACTAGAGTGACACAGTTAAAGCTTGATGACAGTTTACTTGTCCCAACTAAATCCAACTATATGCATATGGTCCAACAGCAGCACAGACTTTTCAATAGATATTACTACCAACATCCGCACTTGGCTTGGGATTTGAGCATTGATGAGTTTGATGTTGGTTTCATTGGGATCCTGGTGACTCTGGGCATGGCAACAATTATATCAGAGTGGAGCAGTGAAAGCTTGATGGAGAGTTACTTTTCTCGCTTACTTCCAAGTGCATGGGCGTGGTCTTGTTGCGGCTCGAGGGCTCCAGTGGATACAGTTATCAGTGTCTGCACCTAGTTTGGAATCCTAGAGTATTGGTGATGAATTGCTTGAGGACAAGCAATCTTTGGGCGGTGAAGATTTGTAATGTCCCCATTTTTAATAAAATTATTGTATTTGGGTTCCGATCGATTTAGTTTATCTCAGGCCCATTTTTATTTGTTGGCGTAGGTGTAGTTGTCATTGTCGGCTCTTTTGTGCACTCTCGGGAGTTTTCCCAACGGGTATTTATGCTCCGCATCTAGGTTGGATTTTATATGTTGAGATTTATATTTGATTTGTATTTGTGAATTCCTGTTGGGATTTTGTTGTTCACCATTTCAGAGGTGAAAGACCCTCCCTATTTGGTTTGTTGCAGTTTCAGTGGGATTCAACCCTCATCCTACTCTTCTTGTTTTGCTTGTATCAGATATGGAAAATCTGAAGTTTCATCAATAAGATCTTTCTGGCAATCATATTAGTTGGTGTATTACTTTGTGTTTGCAAATTCATATCCAATTATCTGCGAAGGAGAAGCGGACTTCAACTGAGTGTCTGGAAGGCATCATCCCTCATCTGTTCCCACCTGTTGTACCACATTACCTATCCACCCATTGTATCAAATGACCTATCCACCTATTGTACCGCACAACCTATCCACTCATTGTGCCGCATGGCCTATCCACCCATTGTACCACATAGCCTATCCCCTATTGTATCGCATGGCCTATCCCCTATTGTAGCGCATGACCTATCCAACTATTGTACCACATGGCCTATCCACCCATTGTACCATATAGCCTATCCACCCATTGTACCGCATGGCCTATCCACCCATTGTACTGTAGGTCCTTGCCCAATTCTCCATACAGCCCATTTCCAGCATCCTATGACCTTCTGTTGCTTCGGCAGTTTCTGCACGAACTTGTGTTAGCACACTGCGTGGGTGCATTAGCACTATACCACTTCCATCACCTCAACTGTACGGCCTGAGCAACTTCCTCAACAATTTACCGCTGGGACATAATTCACCTCCGGACAAAATTTACCGCCGGGCATAATTCACCGCCGGGACATAATTCACCTCTGAGACATAATTCACCTCCAGACTAAAATCTCCTTCAGGACATTACAATGGTATCAGAATTCACCTCCAGACCGAAATCACCACCGGGACATTACACAAACTAGAAGCATGATAGCAAACAATAGCACTAGAAAATTTGTAGGCATGTTCATAAAAATACCAATTCCAAGGAACCCATTAGGAACAAACTAAAAGGTGATTATGTAGTGAAAGTAAAAAATGTAAAAGGTAAGAAATGGGAACCAAAAGGGGTTGGAGCTGTAAAGATGTCTACTGTTCATAACAATGACATCCAAAAGGAAGTTGAGAAGCCAATTAATACAATGGCCAAAGCTAAAAAACTAACGATGATGAAAACAACTGATGTATTTGAAAAGAAGAAGGATACTAGAGCAATACAAATTGGAATTCCTTCTTCTACTCCTATTGATATGTTGTTAGTATTGTATTAGATTACTCTTAAGGTTCCCTTATCAGAATTATTAAGAATCCATGAACATAAGGATAGGGCTCTAGCATGGGTTGATAATATTCATGACAATAATGTTTCTTGCAATAATAATGAACCCCATGTTGAAGCTAAGAAATAAATGGAAGTTTGGGAAGTGGTATCTCAGATACCACCTATGTATTTGGACAACTTTGTCAATGCTTGCCTTGAAAACATAGATCCATTTTTCCTATCATAGTAAATGGAATGAAAGTGAAGAATTGCATGATTGATTCAGGGGCATCAAACATTATTATGCCTTTTAAAATCATGGATAAGTTGGGTCTCAAGGTTGACACTTTTCAGGGCAGATGTTGTGTAATGGATCAAAGAGAAGTACCAGTTATTGGGACTATTAACGCATTGCCTTATAGATTGGCATCCTATCCAAACAAGGAACTAACTATGAGTGTTTTGGTAGTACACATTCCTCCTCATTATGGGATGCTATTATCTAGGAAATGGAGTGTTGCAATGGGTGGAAGTTTGCAATGTGACTTGTCCTTTGCAACTTTCAAGATTGATGATCAATCAGTTAAAGTTGAAAGGGAGCCAAGAGTTACCCACATGATTGAGAAAAATATTGATAATGAGATTACATGTTTTGTAGATACTGACATCAATGTTGTCAGAGCATAAGTCAATGTACTTAAAAGAGAACCTACTTTGCCTCTTATTATTGTGGAAGTAAATGCCAAATCTGAGAAATGTGAGTTATGGGTGACGTATTTTGATGGTGCAAATTGCAAAGATGGTTTAGGAGTAGGTATTATACTCATTTCTCCTTATGGAAATACTTACAAGTTCTCTTTCACATTAAGTTTCAGTTGCACAAATAATATAGCAAAATAGAAGGATTGTTGATAGGATTAAGATTGGCCTACAAGCATGGAATCCAATGTATAAATGTAGTTGGTGATTCTGAATTAGTAGTGTCTCAAGTAAGATCAATTTATGCTTCTAAGAATAAAAGACTGAAATAATATAGGAATGTTGTCTGGGATATGATTGAAATTTTTTATGCAATCAATATTGTATGGAAGGATAGAAACAACAACAAAATGGTTGACTTGTTAGCTAATATTGCAATCAATCCTAGTGACATAACTTTTGCAGGCATCTCTAAAGTTGAAATTCATACTAGACCAAGCATACCGGACAATGTTGAGAATTGGCAGGCCTTTGAGGATGACCAGGATATCTTAATATTTATGAATTGTGAGGATAAATATTATGGTTGGGAGTTGGATTGTTCATCTTTAGTAGAGATTGTTGAAGGAAAAGAAGTAGTTCTTTGAAATTGATGCAGGGGCATTCTTGGTCCTCAATGAATCTACATGGTGGTGTGTGTTTGGCCGGTGTTACTTGGTTGCAACCTTAATCGATGATCTCGGTTATTGAAGGAAGCTCGATCGCTGAAGGAACTTAGTAATCTTTGGTGCTTGGTGAAAGTGTTGCTCGGTGATGCCTGTGGTGCTCGGTCGACACTGGTGCTCGACAATTCTTGGCATGCTCGGTTATTTCACTAGTGCTCGGTTGTTCCGGTTTACCGACTGGAGTTCTGTGTGATTTGTTGGGCCGACTTGGTGCATTTATTGTTGGTAGCTTTTGTTACAGGCTGACATGTTGGATTTATTTATTGTAAGGATATTTGAGAGCTGACTTGTATTTCATTTAATATTTGTTAGGAGGAGTTAATGGTTTCATCCAGCCGACTTGTGGCTGATGACTAGTATTTAAGGGGTGTTTGGGTAGTTGTTTTAGGCAGTCAGATCGGAGGTTCTGAGAGCATATCTGAGGGTAGTAGATTAGCGAAGTTGTGAAAAAGTTCCTGTGGGATCTTGCAAATCATATTGTTATTTGATAGTTTGTAATAGCAGAGCTAGTGGTTTGTGTAATACCCCAAAAATGGGCTATAAGTTCATTAATCTCCTACATCTTCAATTCGAACGAAATCGACATCAAAGTCCTAACCTAAGGCACATCTAAACATCATCGAATCATAATTGATTATTTAAATTTTGCATCAGGGAATATTCCTAGCAATATTCCTAATCATCATAATTATCTTTAATTTTATAATTATTTGGCAATAAATCACATTTATCCTAAAGTTTGATTAATTGAATATTTTCATATTTAATTAATTAGATTTAATATTTACCACTTAATTGTGTAATTAAATTTAATTATATCTATTATTAATTGTATTATTTAATTTTGACAATAAATCTAATATCATATGAATAATTGATTAAATTCTTATTTAATTAATTAAAGCAAGTTGTCATTATTTAATAATATAGTTTTTAATAAAAGTTTGATTAAATAATTGATTAACCCATAAATCAATTGTTTTATTTTTAAAAGCAGTTAAGTTGAGCATAAATCACTTTATTATTAAATTAATTCATAAATAAAACATGCACAATCATAAAAGCAAACAACTATCAATTATCAATTAAAGTTAAACTCTATTTTGAGTTAAAGCTTAGCTTTTGCATGTTTTTGTGAATTAAATTATCCTTTATTTAAAAATAACTCAAAAATCAAGCTGAGTTATTTGAGTGATTTATGGCTTTTTCTCATGCACCTCCAAAGCCTTGGATTTCTATAAAAACAAGGCTCAGCGCTTCATAATTCATCTCTCAATCATCTCTCAAATTTGCATCCAAGCATATCATATTTTTGCACAATCACGCTGGAGAATTGGAGGCTGAGGAATCAACTTGCAAATTCAAAGCTTTGTGAGATCAATTTCAATTGCATAGTTTTTATATCTTAGCATAGAATTTCATAGTTTTCATATCATTGTTAGAATCTTCATTGTTAGATCATTTAGCATCCATAGCATATCAGTTTATCATTCTTATTGCATAGAAAATATCAAAAATATAGATTAATTGCATTCAATTTCATATCCATCTTTTGCATTCAAATCCTTCATTTAGGTGTCGTCTAGGTCACTGATCTCGATTACAATCTGAGAACATCAATCTCACACCTACTAGAAGGCAGTAAATCGCTTGGTTAGATAGTTTTCAATTTTGCACGATTTTGATTATAGCTAACCTCTAATGTTTTACTGAAGTGTTGTGTCTACAGATCAGGTACAATTTTCACACACACATTTCTGGCGCCCACCGTGGGGCCTTGAGCCTCATTCTCTTCATTTTTATCTAATTTTATATATTTTTTGGCATCACTTTTTCATCATTTTTGTGCAAACAGGAAAAATGCCGCTTACGAGCAATCTAACGCCGCTTACGAGAAATCTGATCATGCCTACAAGCAATCTGTTCATGCCTACGAGCAATTTGTTCATGCTTACAAGCATTCTGCTCACGCCTACAAGCCTTCTGCTCACGCATGTGACAGTTCTAGTCACGCATCTGACATTTTCAATCACGCATCTGCCAGTTTCAGTCACGCCTATCAGTATTTAAATCACACCTGTGAGTATTTAAATCATGCCTGGGCACATTTCAGTCACGCCTATCAGTATTTAAATCACGCCTGTAAGTATTTAAATCATGCCTGGGCACATTTTAGTCACGCCTATCAGTATTTAAATCATGCCTATGAGTATTTAAATCACGCCTGGGCACATTTCAGTCATGCCTGTGCTCATTTCAATCACACCTATGCCTATTTTGATCATGCTAGCTTTCTATTTTCTGATTTTTTTTTTGAAAATTTTGGCATTTTCAGAATCTATGCCACTCTGGAAAACTGGCACCCATTTTTTTTGTGAAATTTTCACATATGGTATTGAAAGTTTAAGTGTGATATATCATTGGAAAGCTCTTTCCAAGCCAAATCCAAGCATGTTGGTTTCATTTTCAAATTTTGCCATTTGATCACAGAATTTGCATATTTGTACTTTTAGATTATTGATTTCTAATGCTTATAGTTTGCTGTTGATTTGTCTTGGTTTTGTACTTTCAGACGTGTGCTAAATTCTGGATTGCAGAGCATTGGATCTAAGGTATTCTTCTCAAGCTAATAATATTTCAATTTGGATCCTAAAACAAATCTCTTATGTGTCTGGCTTGTGTGCATCTTTTCATGCTTTGATCTATTTCTACACACTTGCATAATTGATACTAGGTTGTGATCCCTTAAGGATTCATTAAGTAGTCTTAGAATACTTGTGATTGATCTTGATTGCTATCTTGGGTTATTGGACTCGCTAATCCATCGACCCCTTATTTCTGCCCCGTAGTTGCAATCTCAGCGCCATAAAGGGGAGGGGTCAACAGGACAGAAGCGTTAAGTGTTCCACTTGGCAACCCTTTTGTGCTTTTAGGAACTCACTTGTCTTCTAAGTTGGGGACTCATTTTTAGCTTGTGTGAGGTGTTAAGTGTTCCACCTTGTGGACTCATCTCATATTTTCTTTAAGCGTTAAGTGTTCCTGTTTCTACTTTTTGGATGCTTTTGGTAGATTTTCTTTCAGGAATATATCTGTGCTCACATAGTAATTAGGCCCTATGAACACTATTCGTGATTCTTGAGAGATTGGATTCCTAGCGAAATCTTTCTTGACGATAGAATCCTTGTAGGTAGGGAGGATACTTAGTGCGTTTCACATTCAACTTGGTTAGTGCGTCTTCTCTTATTGATCGACACATTCTCTCTCTGGAGAGGTTGATAGATCACGTGAGGTTGATATCACGAGCTTTGGTGAATCAAAATTGGTTAGTGCATCTTCTCTTATTGATTGATACATTCTCTCCCAGGAGAGGTTGATAGATCACGTGGAGTTGATATCACAGACCTTGGTGGAACAAAACTTTGTCTTAGCATGTCGGATTAATCTGCTTGCTTTGTTTGGGTTAAAAGTGAAGAGGTGTCAAAACCTTGAATCTGGAGCCAAGTCCCCTTGTGGTATAAATCTATGAGTCACCTTTAGAGAGGGTTAACCGTAGCGAACAATCCCTTCACAGGGCAAACTACGTTGACGGAACCTCAAGCGGTAATAGCCATTTTCACCATGGTAGTGACAACCGCTATATAAATGTCCTTGTGGAAGAAATCTCCACGGGTATGGTTCATTGTTGGGTTGTCAGATCTCCCTAGCAGCTCTTGAAGATTAAGTTCTCGGACTGTGTCAAAACCCTGGTGCGCCGGGATTGGAGTTCACCCCTTTGAATCATAAAAGTTGCAAAGTCAAGCCATTACTAAAAACCCTAGAGAGGCCAATTTTTCACTTTCAGGTATATGTGTGTTATTGCAAAACTTTTCAGAACATACACAATTAGTACTCTCAGGGATTAGCACAATTTGGTCACTTGATTGTTCATGCGCAAGGTTGCTTTTGCCCTTGTTCATTATTTTCAGACATGCTTGGAATCACTTGCTAGCTGTTCTGCGTGCTTGTTTATCTACTTGGCTATTAAAAATGATCAAATCTGGTATAACCTTCAAAATTTGGACGGTACAAATTTGCAAACAATTCAAATCTGAAAACTCAAAATTTGCAAAAATTGATGTAAATTCTTTCTGGAGTCAAAAGTCATTTCAGAAAGTCAAAAGTCATACGAGTTTTGTCAACTGTCATTTCATTGCTACCCAACTATCATACAAGTTTTACAACTGTCGTTTCATTTCTACCCAACTGTCATACGAGTTTAGCAACTGTCGTTTCATAGACTACTCAGTGTCGTACGAGTCTACAGAGTGTCGTTTGGAAAAATTTGAGAGAGTTGTCAAAAATTATCAAATTGCAAGATATCCAATGTTTCCAACCTAGTTCCAGAATCTGTCAAAAATATCATTGTGTCAGGAACAGAGCAGTAGCTATTGAGCATTCTACCATTTTTCGAGTTTGATCTTTTGAATCTGATCTAGTCTTCTGTTTGATCAATTTGAGTCCTTTTTATCTCATGTCAAAACCTTGTCATAACTATCAATCTTCAATCAATCTTCAAAAATAGACTAAGTGTTGAGAACTTGTGTCCGCTATCTTTTGGGCAATCTGTCCCATACATCCAGGGCATAGTTTCCTTCACCCACATCTCATCAGATCTTCAAAACTATCATAATCTTGACAAGGTTGTGTCATCCAATTTTCTTGAATCAAATTATTCTTCAGTTGTCTTCATCCTTTTCTTTAGTTTCATTCAAAGTTAATGGTGGAGACCAGAGCTTCTTCACACAAGAAATTAGAAGAAACATCTCAGAACTTACTTTTGACCAATACCCCAGGTCCAACTCTTGAACAACTCATCAAGTCAGGTATCTAGGAAGATGACGATCTCAGTAACTTTCGATTGAAAACTGGTTACATACCTCCTTTATCAACTCATAGAGGTAATCAGCAAACTCCTCCTCAATCTATTCCAGGGAGCCCAAAAACTCCTATCATGTCTCAAGCAGGGACAAACCACGGTTCTCTAGGAGGAGGATCCCAGGGACACCATTCTCAACATAATGTTGACCAAGAACCTACGCCCTCTGAAATCCATCGATGTCAGAATGACGATGAATTCCAGAGAATGATGAGGCATTTCTTGAAAGTGGATAGAGAGGCATACTTTTTACAATTAGCCCAGGAAGGAGCTAAACTTCCTCCTCACTTCAATGTCGAAGATATCATCACACATGAGGAAGAAACTCCACTCACAGCTATGACAAGACAAATGCATGCTATGCAAGTTGAACTTAACAATCTTAAGAAAGAGAAGGAACCTAAAGAGCTCTCCATGGAGGCCCTATGTCCTTTTCTGTTCGACAGAAACTTGTATATGCCACCATTTCCAAAGAAAGTGGAGATACCAAAGTATGACAAATATGACGGACACTCTGATCCTCAAGATCATGTCAGAGAGTTCTGTACGCACTCCATGGAATTCATGCATGAACCAACTTATCTGATGCATCTTTTTCCTAGATCCTTGGGGGGGGCATCCATTCAGTGGTTTTCAAGATTACCTTCTACGATCAAAACTTTTGAGGAATTGATTAAATTGTTTTATCAACAATATTCCTACAATATTCAACATTTGATTACCATGATCGATCTCTGTAACCTCAAGCAATATCCAGGGGAATCATTCCTAAATTTTCTCAAGAGGTGGAGAAAGAAGTTTTCTCTATATGCTAGACCAATTCCCGAAATGGAGAAACTTGAAATCTTTATCAATAACCTTGTTCCAGAGCTCAATTATCCATTACAAATGCAAGATCATGTATCTTTTGATAAAATGGTGGATAATGCAATCAAGATTGAGAAAGTACTTGTCAAGAAAGGAGAAATCACACTTCAAAAGGACAAGTCTGAATCTGGATCTAGCTCAAAAGATAAAAACAAGAGCTGGAATAGAAACAAAGGTATCATCTCTGATGGTGTTGTTGACACTATCCGCACCCCATCAAAGGCACCGGCCTACAATCTCATCCTTGCCACCAAAGCCATTGAAGCTTTAGAGCAAAAATTTGTTGAACCATCTCCAAAGAAGCCATTCAAACGATGGGATAATAAATGAAAGTTTACTCCCCTGGGAGAATCTTTGGAATCTTCCCTGAGAACCCTGATATCAGATAACATGATCTCTTTACCACCAATCTAAAACCCTGATCCGGATCCAAAACCATATTGGTGGAAAGATAATGCATTATGTGCTTTCCATCAGACTAAAGGCCACAGAACTAATGGATGCTTCCACTTGAAGCATACCATTCAAGACTTGATAGATCAAGGGGACATCATGATCGATAATCCTACCAGCAATAATGATCACACAACATTTACAGAACTATTTCCACAACATGGCAAGGGAGTTTCCACTTCTCAGCCTAACATGGGGGCAAAAGTCAACTATGCCTACCCTGGAAACAATGCTGTCATCAATATGGTTGAACCATATCTCTCTGAGAGCTGCAATGTCATCACAATTGTATGAAGAGACAGAAATCATTCCTCAACTAATGCGGTTACTAGATCACAAGCTCAGGCTCATCTGAAAGGACAAACATCAAGTTCATCTAATGTCCCTAAGATACCTTTCAATCTCACATCTGCTTCTAAACAGAAGGTTGCCTCGAAATCTTCCAATCCAAAGGATATAAGACCTACATCTTACAGCATCATCCAACAACTCCAGCATACCAATGCCAAAATCTCTATGTTTGAGTTACTTCGAATATCTCTAGCTCACAAAGATATCCTAGACAAAGCTTTGCTTGGCTCTAATGTTCCTGATGATCTAGATCTAGATAGGTTCCAAACTATGGTTGGTCATCTAACATCTCCACAATATATCTCCTTTTTAGAAGAAGATGACAACTCCCTAAGTCACCCACATAATCAGCCCTTGCACATAGAAGTCTTGATCCAGAACCGTTGAGTCAAACGTGTGTTCATAGATGGGGGCGCAGGCCTCAACATTTGTTCTTACAACTTAATCACACAGTTGGGATTCTCAGAGATGGCTATTGATCCTCGAAAGAAGATCACCATAAAGGCTTATGATGAACAGGAAAGATCTTCTAAAGGCACCATTGTCTTACCCATCCGAGTGGGTCCGATCATCAAAGATACCACATGTCAGGTGCTTGATCTGCCATTGGCTTACAATATCCTTCTAGGGAGACCCTGGATCCATGAAATGCAAGCCATTCCTTCTACATACCATCAATGCTTGAAATTTCCCTATGAAGGGGTAGAAGTTACTATCCCAGCAGATCTGAGTACAACTTGCAATACATTGAAGGAAAGTGCTGATAAGCTTGTTCCCAATAACAGAGAATCTTCCATCAAGCAGCTAAATGTTGCTTCCACATCTAAGATGGAAGACATTGCTAAAGAGATCAATATCAAAGAAAATGGGATGGGAGAATACACTATAGAGCCAGTCTTGTCTTTGACATCTCTCCCAATCTCCCCTAAGTCATATGGACAATCCTTGAAGCAATCTAAATCAGAACCTAAGGAACCTATGGAAGCATACAAAAGAAATTTTGTGGTGGAGCAAGTATCCAAACAAGAATTTGAAGAGGATGAAGCTGTGCTGGCATGGCTATATAAAGAGGATTCTGAATCTAAAATTGTTCAACCTAGTGAATCTATAGCACCTACAATCCCTTCTAATTCATATTGTCCAGGAAACAAATTGATAGCCAAGATGGGATACTCCAGTCAAGGACCTCTAGGAATCAGAGGAAAGGGTCTTGTGACACCCATTTCACATATTGGTAGAGCCAACAAAGATACTGGTGGCTTAGGCTTTAAGAAGAAACCCTATCATCTCAAAGGTGGTTGTTCTCATGTCATAGAACAAATTGCACCAAGAGAACCCCTTCTCAAGAAAGAAGAAATAGAACCCTCTGATGATGATTTAGATAGCTCTGAGCTTATCCCCTATGAAAAATTTCCTAAAGAGATCAAAGATCTTCTTGATGATAAAGATGATCCTATCAGAAGAATTAATGTAGTAGAAACACAAGCACCTACTGTAGAGCAAGAGATGGTTGCACCACAAGAACCAGCCAATCTCGAAGGTGATCAAACTGATCAAGAAGAAGGGGGTAGTTATTCTGACACTGATTCCCATGAATATGAATTCAAGTCAAAGACTGAGGGTAATCCTTCTTGGGGTATTCATCCTGATTTCACACATTTTCTAAGATTTCCTAGAGATCCTGAATCAGAAGCTGAGTCAAATGACTATGAATGGGGTGCCATTCCAGAAGAAGATGAGCTTATAATAGAGAAATATATTGATGTTATTCACCAATATGTATCTCAACCCAACGTAGGTCTAGAGCGAAACAATGAACTTAATGTGTCGGATCCACCTATGGCTGAAGAGGACTCCCATGATGATGTTGAGCCTATTCACGAATTGAACATTTTGAGCTGTAATATCACCTTTGAACTTGAGCGTTAGGTTAGGACCAATGATGACATATCCCCATCCGTGAACACCATATCCCAAGCCTTTCCCGCTTTAACTATCCAACGCCCTGATCTTATCGACCAAACTTCCACAAACCCAAGCCATGGTGTTTACACCTTTTCTAGTGACTATGCCCTTGCTTGTTACCTCAATGCAGTCGAGCCTATGAGGACTTCCATCAGTGAACCAAGCGTCAGCATGACCGAGTCAGACATCAAATATCTTAGTCAAAAAAATAAAAATAAAAAGAAAAAGAGTTCTGAGGGTGAAAACCACTTTGTGGCAGTCTCAAAACCTACAAAAGTAAAAAGAAAAGATGTATCTGAAGGTGAAAACCTCTCTGAGGCACCTAAGGATGAGATATTTGATGTCCTTCTGAGTCATTTACAAGATAGATCTCCAGTTCTGATTGAGCCAACTCAATCCATCAATTTGGGTACAACAGAGAAACCATAATTGGTACATGTAGCACAATCTCTATCAGAAGAAGAGAAACAGAAATTCACTACATTCTTATCAGATAAAAAGATCAACTTTGCATGGAAATATTCAGATATGCCAGGATTGGATCCCAATCTCATTATGCACCATCTATCCATTGCTCCTGGAGTAAAACCAATCAAACAGAAATTGAGAAAGATGCATCCTCATGTGGCACTCTTAGTCAAAGCAGAACTAGAAAAACTCCTCAAAGCTAGATTCATCCGTGTCATAGACTATGCTGAGTGGATCTCGAACAATGTACCTATTTCAAAACCAGATGGTTCAATCAGAGTGTGCACAGACTTTAGAGATGTGAACAAAGCATGCCCTAAGGATGACTTTCCACTACCTAAAATTGATATGATAGTGGACATGACTGCGGGCTATGAAATGTATTCCCTTATGGATGGTTTTTCTGGATACAACCAAATCAAAATTGCTCTAGAAGACCAAGAGAAAACTACATTCACATGTGCGTGGGGAACCTTCTGTTGGAATGTTATGCCATTCGGACTCAAAAATGCTGGAGCTACTTATCAAAGAGCAATGACATCTATTTTTCATGATATGATGCATAAAACAATGGAGGATTACGTGGATGATACCTTGGCAAAATCCATGATTAGAACTGAACATCTAATAGACTTGAGCATGATCCTAGATAGAATGGAACAGTTTAGTCTCTGACTAAATCCTAAGAAGTGTGCTTTTGGTGTCACTTCTGGAAAGCTCTTAGGATACATAGTTTCAAAGAAAGGCATTGAGGTCGATCCAGCTAAGGTGAAAGCTATAATAGAGATGCAACCTCCCACAAATATTAGTCAA
Organism: Chamaecyparis obtusa; assembly: GCA_027943335.1. Taxonomy (NCBI): domain Eukaryota; kingdom Viridiplantae; phylum Streptophyta; class Pinopsida; order Cupressales; family Cupressaceae; genus Chamaecyparis; species Chamaecyparis obtusa. The sequence continues at coordinate 108,882 of BSBK01000604.1, forward strand.
ATGAGGACGTTGCAAGGCAAAGTATAGTCCATCAGAAGATTCATATCACAGTTAGCTGACATATCACAACCTTTTACAAAAACATTACATAAAGGCATGACCTTTGCATGGAATGAAGAATGCGAGAACAACTTTAACCATATCAAGAAGTATCTATCAAATTCGCCTATCTTGATGCCTCCTATTCATGGGAAGCCATTGATCTTGTATGTCTTTGCAATAGCCACATCACTGGGGGCATTGCTAGCGCAACATGATGAAGACAAGAAAGAAAGAGCCATCTACTATATCAGCAGAACTTTAGTGGCCTATGAGCAAAACTACTCAATGATAGAGAAGGCATGTCTAGCTGTGATCTTTGCATCACAGAAACTGAGACACTATATGTTAGCTCATACCACACATCTAGTAGCAAAAATTGATCCACTGAAATACCTACTAAGCAAGGTGGCCCTCACCGGTAGACTAGCTAAATGGGTCATGCTTCTAAGCAAATTTGACATTGAATATGTTGAAAGAAAAGCTATAAAAGGTCAAGTTATTGCTGATCAACTAGCAGATGCACCCATGTTTGATGATACACCCATGCAAATGGAATTTCCTGATTCCTCTATCATGCACCTCTCTTCTAGAGCATGGCGGTTATTCTTTGATGGCTCCTACACACAGAATGGATCTGGAGCAGGCATATTGTTCATCACCCCTCAAGGATATTCGATACCCAAAGCATTCAGATTAAAGTTTCCTTGCACAAACAATATTGTTGAATATGAGGCACTTCTCAATGGTATGAAAATGGCAATACAGTGGAGAGTTACAGAGATGCACATCCATGGAGACTCACAATTGGTTATCCATCAAGTCAATGATGTGTACCAAACCAAAGATGAAAAGCTCATTCCTTACAAGAGAATGGTAGATGATTTAAAGAAATACTTCATCTCTATCACATTTGAGCAAATACCCAGAATGGAGAATAAGGCTGCCGATGCAATGGCGATACTATCTACTCTCTTACAGCAGCTTGAACATGAGCTACGCTACGAGTTACTGGTGGAAGCCCTATCCTATCCTGCATATGACTCCCCTAAAACCCGCATGATCTGCACTGTTGTAGGTTATGATTCATCTCGCTACAAAAATTTGTTCTCCTATCTCCACGACCAAATCATCCCTGAGTCCTTTAACCATTTTGAGAAATGAAACCTTATCCGATCCGCATCCCAATATGTCATCATTGGTAATGATCTGTACAAACGAGGTCTAGATGGTACACTGCTTAGATGTTTAGAACGGGAAGAGTCTCAATGTGCATTAGAGGAAGTCCATGAGGGTATATGTGGGTCGCACTCAAATGGTTTAACATTAGCTCGAAAACTTATTAGGGCTGGGTACTATTGGCCTGAAATGGAGAAAGAAGCTATTAAATTTGCTAAAAACTGCCAACAGTGTTAAGTACATGGCAACTTGATTCATGCTCCAGGGAGAGATCTGATTCCCTTTACTACACAATGGCCTTTTCAACAATGGGCATTTGATCTCATAAGTGCTATCCATCCACACTCTTCCAATGGACATACCCATATAATCACAGCTACAGATTATTTTACAAAATGGGTAGAAGCAGTTCCTCTAACACAAGTAACGGAGAAACAGATCTCTATGTTCATCTTGAACTACATCATTTGTAGATATGGGATCCCTCACTCTATAATCACAGATAACGGGGGACAATTCAAAAACAAGGATCTAGATGACTTATGTGCTAAATTCAAGATTACACAACATTGGTCTTCTATCTACTATCCTCAAGGGAATGGACAAGCTGAAGCTTCAAACAAAAATCTCTTGAAAATCTTGCACAGAACAGTGAATAAAATAGGAAGAGACTGGCATCTCATGATCAATCCAGCTCTCTGGGCCTATAGAACTAGTATCAAAATGCCTACTGGGGCTACACCATTCACTTTAGTTTATGGGTCTGAAGCAGTACTACCTATTGAGGTTGAAATCCCATCACTCAGAATCAGAATGCATGGACTTGTCACTGATGAAGACTACAGAGTGTCTAGGTTACAAGAACTTGAATTACTAAATGAGCGTAGACAAGTAGCGTATGATCATCTTAGAGTGTATCAGAAAAGAATGTCTCAAGGCTACAACAAGAAAGTCAGACATGGAGAATTTTAGGTTGGTGATCTAGTGTTAAGAGAAAATCCTAAAAATCAATCACATCGAGAACGCAAGGGGAAGTTTGAACCCAATTGGATAGGTCCCTTTGTTATCACTACTACTTTTGGCTCTGGTGCCTATCAACTCTCAATGACTGAAGGAGAACAGCTCCGAGAACCAATCAACATTCTCCATCTAAAGAAATTCTACGCCTAAGGCATTCAGTGCTTGGTAAATGTCCTGAAAAAATCTTAAAAATCAGAAAAAGTCCTGAAAAAATGAACATCTTGGTGAAAACCTAGCAATAGGTGCCTTGATGATTCACGAAAAAAATCAAAAAATATCAACAGTACAAAAAAATGAAAAAAAAGAAAAATACAAAAAAAAAATGAAAAAAAGAAAAAGTGCCTTGGTGAAAACCTAGAAACAGGCACCTTGGTAGCAAAAATAGAATCTCTACCAAGATGGTGAAAACCTGGCAAACGGGTGCCACTTGTTCCAAATGCTCCATCTATCAGTACAATCTTGGTCTTTCCTAGCTTTCAGTCTTGCTTTAGTTTGTACATATCTCCTGGTTTGTTTCTACATTTCCAGTTTTCAATAAGTCAATTTGTACACCAATCAGCTTGAGCGTTTGTATCCTATCAATGTTCAAACTTGGGGGCAATCAATGTCATATCCTATGGCCTCCAATGTATCTTAGACGTATCCTATCTAGTCAGAGTCCTTTGAAGCTTCAATTTGAGTCAGTCAGTCAGTCTTGTCTCCAGAAAGGATTTTGCATCTACAACAATCCAACATCAAAACTCAACTGAAAACAGTCTGTGCTTCATGCTTTTATCTCCTTGTATGCTTACTGATTCGCATTGAGATTTTTGCATATTGTGTCCCTTCGAGCTCTTCGATGATGTCCTTTATAGGATTTAGAGAGTGATGACTGGGGGCATAATCTTTTCTTTGTTTTTGCTTGTATGTGAAAATCTAACAACTTTGGAAATTTCGGATTGAAATGGTGTCCGACTATAAGAGCCTCTATCTCAAATTGGATGGCCATGCGTACCTCTACCATTGATACCCAAAAAATTCAAAGAACGTTTGATCTAACTATTATCTTTTTGAAGTGAATTCTTTCTCCTACTGTGAAACGCGATCTTGCCTAAGGATGTGAACAATAAAGGGTCACTACGGGTAATTCACATTGGATTTAGAATGATCTCTTGACTCTTTGATGTGTTTGCAATGCAAGGTGTATTCAAGTCATCATGACATTTATGTTTTGATGCTTATACAAATTGCTATATCAAAATGGACATGATATTCAGGTCATCCTAGCGTTTGTGCCTTGGTGCTTATATCTACTCCGACATTCCGAAAATAAAATCAATATTCATATGTCCATGGTTGTATAACCAGTGGGTGTTGTATTGATTCTTGCGCATACAAATCGATATTCATATGTCTATGGTTTCATAGCTAGTGGGCATTGTATTGATTTATCCGGTTACCTAAAAGTTTAATGATGATAACAAATCAACATATGATCAGTGACTAGGTACTAGGTCTTAGGTTGCATTTCATTTTGCATGTGTCATTGCATTTTGCATGTTTGCATGATCTCACAATGATTAAACAAACTTCAATGCTTAAATGATTCTTCAAATCGCATCTTCAAGTCTAACAAGAACTGAATCTCACGCGAAGGTTCCTCCAATGAAATAGCAAGTAGAATCCTTTTTCGGGATCAAAATCAAAATCTGAGATCATTCATATTGTTAACTACTTGCATAATCAACCTTCAATCATAGTAGAAATCCATTTTTCAACTTAACTGATTATCTTACATCAAACTATCAAAATTTCAACTTGGTCAACTATGGTCAACTCATGGTTTCACCTAGTCAAACTTGGTCGTCTGGACCTCTAAACGATGCAGAATGCGTTCCCAAACATGTTTAACCACTTCTTAAATCAATTAACATGCTTCTAAACTATCAACGCTGACTTTTCTTGTCAGATTTCAATTTTAATCCCGAAGGGGGCATGGTATTGCACATCATTCAAAGTCTGTAAATCAAATTCTATCGATCAAATCTATCAATATCTTTCATCAGTGATCAAGACAACAATCACGTCTAGTCGCTGATTCATCAAAAGACCTCATCGCTCGGGGCAAATCTATCATCCCTTGGGGCATATCAGATTCATCAAGATCCATATCAATCTGGTATTCTCCTAATCTTGTAAACTGTATCAGTTTTTGCAACCATTAGATCATAGTGTTCTTTCCTTGGTTCTTCGGCAACTGAAGGATTCAGATGTGATACTTGCTAGTTCTGCTAAGACAATCGAGTCTAGAACGGGTCACTCACTTCTTATCAATCCTAAGGTTCAGAATCAGGTATTTTGACACTTTTTCGCAATCACAGGTTCATTGCTGCTACAGTGAACATTATCTTTGGTCATTCAGGACCTATTATCTTCATATCAAATTCAATATCAATCAACTCCTATCTCAATATCTTTCAATCAGTTTCTATCTTGAGATCGGTTTATCTTTTGAATCAGTATCATATCTTTATCAAACACAGACTATCTTTGAACCACTGCGCTTCGCACAGTAATTCAAAGAGGGGCAAAATGTAATACCCCAAAAATGGGCTATAAGTTCATTAATCTCCTACATCTTCAATTCGAACGAAATCGACATCAAAGTCCTAACCTAAGGCACATCTAAACATCATCGAATCATAATTGATTATCTTAAATTTTGCATCAGGGAATATTCCTAGCAATATTCCTAATCATCATAATTATCTTTAATTTTATAATTATTTGGCAATAAATCACATTTATGCTAAAGTTTGATTAATTGAATATTTTCATATTTAATTAATTAGATTTAATATATACCACTTAATTGTGTAATTAAATTTAATTATATCTATTATTAATTGTATTATTTAATTTTGACAATAAATCTAATATCATATGAATAATTGATTAAATTCTTATTTAATTAATTAAAGCAAGTTGTCATTATTTAATAATATAGTTTTTAATAAAAGTTTGATTAAATAATTGATTAACCCATAAATCAATTATTTTATTTTTAAAAGCAGTTAAGTTGAGCATAAATCACTTTATTATTAAATTAATTCATAAATAAAACATGCACAATCATAAAAGCAAACAACTATCAATTATCAATTAAAGCTAAACTCTATTTTGAGTTAAAGCTTAGCTTTTGCATGTTTTTGTGAATTAAATTATCTTTTATTTAAAAATAACTCAAAAATCAAGCTGAGTTATTTGAGTGATTTATGCCTTTTTCTCATGCACCTCCAAAGCCTTGGATTTCTATAAAAACAAGGCTCAGCTCTTCATAATTCATCTCTCAATCATCTCTCAAATTTGCATCCAAGCATCTCATATTTTTGCACAATCACGCTGGAGAATTGGAGGTTGAGGAATCAACTTGCGAATTCAAAGCTTTGTGAGATCAATTTCAATTGCATAGTTTTTATATCTTAGCATAGAATTTCATAGTTTTCATATCATTGTTAGAATCTTCATTATTAGATCATTTAGCATCCATAGCATATCAGTTTATCATTCTTATTGCATAGAAAATAGCAAAAATATAGATTAATTGCATTCAATTTCATATCCATCTTTTGCATTCAAATCCTTCATTTAGGTGTCGTCTAGGTCACTGATCTCGATTACAATCTGAGAACATCAATCTCGCACCTACTAGAAGGCAGTAAATCGCTTGGTTAGATAGTTTTCAATTTTGCATGATTTCGATTATAGATAACCTCTAATATTTTACTGAAGTGTTGTGTCTATAGATCAGGTACAATTTTCACACACACAGTTTGCACACTTGGAGACAAGGAGATTGCTTGGTGTCTTGCGAGCACAAGTTTAGATCTACCTTAGGGTTTCCATTAGTTGCTGATAGTTTTCAGAGCTGAACTAGCTAGAGTTGTATTGGATCTTGATGATCTTGTAGAATTATTTCTGATTATAATTGGTGCTAACTCGAAAGGCCTTACAGTCGGGCATGTTAATGAAAATCTATTGAAACAATTATTGTGTTGTGTATTTCCACTATGTTGTTCTAAAGCTGAAAGGTTTGGATTGTCCTTAATTGGATCCACCATCCCTTGGATGTGTTAGGTGGTATCAGAGCTAAGTTGATCTTATGGAGTGAAGGTTGACCTAGCAAGGTTGATCTTGCAAAGTTGATCCGGTTGGTGAAGAGATCGTATAATTTGAGTTGCAGATTTGGAGCACTGAACTTGTGGAATCTTGCCCTAGTTGTTTATGCAAGGTGGCAAGCTGATTTGACTTGCATACAACTTGGAGATTGTCACAAGGTGGTCGGTGTAGGGTTTGTTGTAGAGGGTTTCTCTTATCTTTAAGAATTCCTCTGAGGATATTGGACCCTAGAGTGATTGCAGACCTTTGTGATACTATGGAATCTAGGATTATAGAGAAGGTGAAATCAGATTTCACATCTGAGATAGAGTTGATGAAGAATGAATTGGTCACCGAGATCATGAGAGTTGTTGCTGGTGTACCTTAGAATGTTGGTGCTGAAGATGGTTATGAGGAAGATACTGAAGACTTTGAACCTGCTGGATATAGTGGTGATGACCAGAGGGATAGATCTGGTGAAGATAGAACTGCTCGATTTTCTAGATCTAGAGCTTGGTTAAGTAATAGTTATCGAATGAAAGTTTCTTCTTTTTATGGTACTTTGAAGCTTGAGAATTTGATTGATTGGATTTGTGAACTTGAAGATTTCTTTGAGCTCAAAGAAATTGAAGATCCTCTTCGAGTGAGATTAGCACAAACAAAGTTGAAAGGACATGCTGCTCTTTGGTGGAAAGAATTACAAAGAGATAAAGAAGATGAAGGTGAAATGAAGATCAATCGATAGAGGTTGATGGTGACTAAGTTGAAAGCTAAGTTCATACCTACTGACTATGAGCTTGACTTATTTAAGAAGTTGCAAAATCTAAAACAAAAGAATTTGTCTGTTGAAGATTATACCGAGGAGTTCTACAAACTTACTATTCGGTCTGGGCACAAAGAGCTTGGTAAGGAAAAGGTAGCTCATTATCTGAATGGTTTGAGATTCAATATTCAGGATGAGCTTGGTATGCTGAAGATTGATTCTATTGAAGATGCCTATCAGTATGCTCTAAAGGCAGAACATAAGTTAAAGAGGAAATGACATAGTAATTCCCAAGGGAAAGAAAGATTGATCACTCGGTGAAGGATAAACTGATGACTGCAGAAGATGAACAAAAACCTGGAGAACCGAAGAAGAAGATAGGTAGAGATATCTTTAAGGGTAATTTCTATAACCATGGTGAAGAAGGACACTGTTCTTTCAAGTGCACACAGAAGAAGCTTGGTGACCGATGAACTATTATGGTGAATGAAAATTTTGAGAATGAACCTGAATCTGAGAACTTGCTGCTTCGGCAAACATTGCTCAGTACGAAGAAGGAACCTTGTCAAAGGAGTAACATGTTTAGGACTTGGTGCAAGTCAAGAGGTAAACTTTGTGATGTTATTGTTGATAGTGGTAGTATTGATAACCTTGTTGCTAAGGACATGGTTCATAAACTTGGTTTGAATAGGATGAGACATCCACATCCTTATAGGATTGGTTGGTTGCAAGATGATCATACTCTAGAAGTAAGAGAACAATGCTTTATTGATGTTCAGATTGGCCAGTATAAGGTTCTTGTGTTATGTGATATTGTGGAGATGAATAGTTGTCATATATTACTCGGTAGACCTTGGCAATATGATTGCAGAGCTATGTATGATTGGGTGAAGAATGTGTTTATTGTTGAGAAGGATGACATGAAGTTTTCCTTGATGCCTTTGCTAGATACAACACTTGGTAGGAGGAGTCTGAGTATTGGTAGCCAAGTTGAGTTGGTAGATCCTGAGAGAATGAATGATCATTTTGGAGAACAGACCTGTGTGTTATCAAGGAAAGACTTGAAGAGATAGAGGAAAATGAAGTGGAAGAGTATGCAAAGTGAAAAGGTGGAGGACTTGTATGTGAAGAACCAGTTTCGGGTTTATGTGTTGAATCCTAAAAGATGTTCTTCTCACATATGAACATCTTTTCAAACCTAGGGTTTCTAATGCAGGGGCATTCTTGGTCCTCGGTGAATCTGGATGGTAGTGTGTGTTTGGCTAGTGTTACTCGGTTGCAGCCTTAACCGACGGTCTTGGTTATTGAAGGAAGCTTGGTCACTGAAGGAACTCAGTAATCTCTGGCACTCGGTGAAAGTGTTACTCGGTGATGCCTGCGATGCTCAGTCGACACTGGTGCTTGGCAATGCTTGGCATGCTCAGTTATTTCACTAGTGCTCAGTTATTCTGGTTTACCGACTGGAGTTCTGTGTGATTTGATGGGCTGACTTGGTACATTTATTGTTGGTAGCTATTGTTACAGGCCAACATGTTGGATTTATTTATTGTAAGGTTATTTGAGAGCTAACTTGTATTGCATTTAATATTTGTTAGGAGGAGTTAATGGTTTCATTCAGCCGACTTGTGGCTGATGACTAGTATTTAAGGGGTGTTTGGGTAGTTGTTTTAGGTAGTCATATCAGAGGTTCTGAGAGAAGATTTGAGGGTAGTAGATTAGTGAAGTTGTCAACAAGTTCCTATGGGATCTTTCATATTAGATTGTTATTTGATAGTTTGTAATAGAAGAGCTATTGGTTTGCACACTTGGAGACAAGGAGATTGCTTGGTGGCTTGCGATCACAAGTTTAGATATGCCTTAGGGTTTCCATCATTTGCTAATAGTTTTCAAAGCTAAACTAGCTGGAGTTGTATTGGATCTTGATGATCTTGCATAATTATTTCTGATTGTAATTGACTCTAACCCGGAAGGCCTTACAGTTGGGCATGTTAATGAAAATTTGTTGAAATAATTATTGTGTTGTGTATTTTTGTTGTGTTGTTATGAAGTTGCAAGGTTTGGACTATCCTTAATTGGATCCACCATCCCTTGGCTAAGTCAGAAATGAAGTTTTACAGCTCAAAACTAACAAAGTTCCCAAAGGACTTGTTGTTTTAGAAACTATGTTTGATAGTCATGATAGAGTCCAAATGGATACTAAGAAGAGAGACCATATGGACTTAGAAGAAATTAATTTTGGTACAAAAGAGACACCTAAAAAGGTATACATTAGAAAAGAGATATCTCAAAAGGTGAGAAAGGCCATGATTGAATTATTAAGAAGATTTAGGCATGTTTTTTCATGGTCATATGATGATTTAAACATTTATAGAGAATATTTGTTTCAGCGTATCATTCCTTTGAAGAAAGATGCTAAACCTTTTAGGCAAAAACATAGACTAATCAATGCTACCCTAGCACCTAAAATGCAAGAAGAGTTGATGAAGCTAAGAGATGCTAGAATCATAGAGCCTATCAGACATTCTTCTTGGGTATCAAACTTAGTTCCTGTTAGAAAGAAGAATGGAGACATCAGATTATGTGTAGACTTCAAAAATTTGAACATCTCTTCTGTAAAAGACAATTACTACTAGCCTAATATGGAGGCAATGATACAAAGAGTAACTCAGTCTAATACGATGTCCATGATTGATGGTTTCTTGGGTTATAATAAAGTAATTATAAAGGAATCAGAACAGTTCAAGACTACCTTTACAACACCTTGGGGAACATATGTGTATGTGAGAATTTCATTTGGTTTAACAAATGTTGGTGCTACTTTCCAAAGAGAAATAGATGTTGCATTTGTTGAGTTCATAAATGATTTTCTTGTGGTATACCAAGATGAATTGACTGCGTATTCCAAGAGAGAATAAGATCATTTCTTACATCTAGAGAAGATATTTGTAAGAGCCTTGGAGTATGGTATCTCTCTGAACCCTAAGAAATGTGCATTTGGTGTGACTAAGGGTAAACTGCTAGGCCACCTAGTTGGAAAACAAGGAGTAAGAATTGATCGAGAAAGGGTAGTGGCCATTGATAAAATTCAAAAACCAAAAAATGTGAAACCAATCCAATCCTTCTTTGGCCAGGTAAACTTCTTGAGGAGATTTGTTACAAATTTTGTTGAGATAAGTAGGCCTATATCAAACATGTTAAAGAAGGGATCTAAGATAAAATGGAATGGTGAGCCTGATGAAGCTTTTGAGAATATAAAACAAGAAATTAAAGATGCACCTGTGCTTAAGGCATCAGACTATGATATTCCAATGCATATTTTCTCTTTTGCTTCTTTTCATACTATTGTTGAAGACTTGTTACAGAAAAATAGTGATGGTTTTGAACAACCTGTTTCTTTCTTTAGTAATTCCTTACAAGCTACTGAATTAAAGTATGACATTAATGAAAATCAAGCTTATGCACTTGTAAAGGTCGTGAAGGCTTTCAGATGCTATCTCATGGGAGCAACAATGATTTATTTTGTACCAAGTGCTACAGTTAAGGATATATTTTCACAACAAGAAGATTCTGGGAGGACATGTAGATGGATAAATAGGATCTAGGAATTCAACATTGATATTCAGATCACCAAGTTAGTTAGAGGTCAAGGGTTGGCAAATTTGATGGCTCAGTCCAATCTTGATACAAATCAAATAAATTAGATGGAAATTGATTACACCTGTGATATGGATGATTGTGTATGGTATCAAGATGTTATTTATTACTTAAGGAATATGAAGTGTCCATCAAGACTAGGTGATGACAAGAAAAGAGCTCTAAAGTTACAAGCCATTAAATATGTTATCATCATATCCAAATTATGGAGAAGAAATCTAGATTGCATTTTGTTGAAATGTGTAGATGAAAATCAGGCTGATAATTTGCTGAGAGAAATGCATGAAGGGATCTATGGTGGACACTACATGGGTAAAACTACTACTCAAAAGGTTCTAAGAGAGGGATTTTGGTGGCCCACAATATTCAAAGATGCAGAAAGACTAGTGAGAAATTGTGATGCTTGTCAAAGATTTTTTGGCAAGTTAAAGTTTTCAGGAAATGTACCATTGAAGCCAGTGGAAGTGCAAGCCCCTTTCCAATAGTGGGGAATGGATTTTATAGGAGAAATACCAAACAAGTATAAAGGAGGAAATTCTTGGATCTTAGTTTCCATTGATTATTTTTAAAAATGGGTAGAAGCCATTCCCACAAGAAATGAAACTAGCAAGGTGGTGACTGATTTCTTGTTGAACAACATTGTTATTAGGTTTGGTTTCCTTGAAAGGATTGTGTGTGACAATGCAATGTACTTTAGATCTAATGAATAAAAGGAATTCTATGAAAATTTAGGAATTCATATGTCTTACTCATCACCATATCATCCACAAGGAAATGGACAAGCAGAATCAACAAATAAAATCCTGATAAAGATTCTCAAGAGGATCCTTGAAAAGAATAAAAAAGCATGGAACTCAAAATTTCCAACGGTCGTATGGGCTGATAGAGTAACTATTAAGAAGGCAATTGGGTATGCACCATTTGATTTGGTATATGGGATACGTGCAAGGATGCCTCAAAATAACTTATTAGAGATGTACAAGTTTGTCTAGCTATATGATGAAGACTTAGATGATGAAACGCAATTTAGGATTGAAGACCTGATTAAACTAGATGAAACCAGGAGAGAATCAGCTTCAAAAAATGTTAAGATGCAGTTGCAAGTCAAGAACTTGTATGAAAAGAAAGTTGTGGAAAGAAAGTTTGAGTTAAATGATTTGGTGTTACTCTAGAATGTCAAATTAGAAGTCAAAAGAAAACATGGAAAATTTGATCCAATCTGGTCACGGCCATATTTGATTCATGAAAAATGGGGACCAGATTCATACATTATCAAAGAACTCACTGGTGACATTCAAGAATTGTCTGTTCATGGACGATTCTTAAAAAAATACTTATGTTGAAGGTATTTTCTTTCCATGAACGGTAGTTAGGTTTTGTACATGTTGTAAATTTTGTAAAGGTGTGGTGTGTTTTGTTTATGTTTTTTCTGGCCTCTGTAAGTAGGTTTTTTCCCAGTGCTCTCTGCAGTTGTCATTATTGTCAGGTTTGTGGTCTAATCTTCCAGTAATTCCTAAGTTCTTGCATGGGAAAAAGTTACCCATCATCCCCAGACAGAGCCACTATTAGTCAAATTTTCATGCCTTTGAGATACATTAAAATTTGCCTTAGCTTGAGAAATAGGTCCTTTTTTCCTTCATAGGGTTTTATGAAATTTTTTTTGTCTAAGTTTTAAAACCCTACCCGTGTCTAATTATGCGTTACTTGTCTATTTCACTTAAGTCTTTTATTTAGCACATGGTTATGTTGGAAATATAGATGCAGTAATTGAGAAGGGGGGTGAATCAGTTAAGCACAAAAATATTACCACTGATCTTTTAGATATCTTAACAAATTATTTACTATTGCCACTCGATAGAAATGTTGAAACTCAATCTTTGAAGTGTGTAATAATTAAACTGTTCTTAAGCATTCATCACTTATTAACATACATGAATAAAGAAAATAACATGAACACAAGAGACACCAGATTTATCATGGAAACCCAATATGGGAAAAACCACCAATGTAACTAGTTACTATTTTTCACTCTTCTGAAGTGATGCCCAGTTAGAAGCCAACCCAGTAAAAGGTTACAAAACACACTGTTAGGTGTGACCTTGTTAGAGGATTTAATCACACTGCTAGGAGTAGCCTTGTAAGAGGTCTTGAAACAATTCAATAGAATTGTCACCCTGTTAGAGGATTTACAAAATGGTTGTTAAACCAACTCGGTTAAGAGATTTTGATATCACTGCTACAATTGTAAGAGAGTAACAATGAAATGACCTGCAACTAAATTATTGATTATAGATCTTTGTTCTGCTTCACTAGATCCTTACTGATCAAATAAATCTTTGCTGCTCCTCAAGGATATCTAACCATCCTTCAAAATTTGCAAATACCTATCTTCAAAATGATTTCTGCATGCTGTATATCTTTTTCACCACTTGACCTTCTATATATATATACCATTCTAATTAACATTTATATTGTCAAGTCGGCACTAATAATTATTACAACAGTCAGCTAGGATAAACAAACTGTAATAACAAAATCCTTTGAAGGGCCGACCTTGCTTGGTAAACATTAATCTTGAAAAGATTTCCTTTGATGACCGAGTGAACTCGGTAACCACAACGAATTCTGCAACATCCTTCAGAGACCGAGTGAGCTCGGTAACCACTAATTTTCCTTTGATAACTGAGGAGGCCCGGTTAACACTATTTTCTATCATGATTCCTTTCGACACCCGAGAGATCTCGGTAGACACTAAAAACCGCCTAGCTGACCGACTGAGCTCGGTAGACACTGAGAACTGCCTAGCTGACCGACTGAGCTCGGTAGACACTGAGAATGATAATTGATATGACATTTGTGTGACATCAAAGACAACACATAGCTAATCCAACAATGTCCTTCAGACAATTGTATCCAACAGGTTATTGTTTCCCTTTTCTCCAAGCCTCGTGAAGTTTAAAAGTTAAGTATAAAGATTTGGAGAATGGGTGACTGAGTAATATCTTTATGGTTTTCTCTTAATCTCCAAGTGTCTGGCAGTTAGTTGTTTTCATCTAGCAACTTGGCAAAAATTCTTTCTCCAAGTCTCTCAATATCTTGCAATGATGTCTTAACCCTTAGTGAAATGGCGCGGTGGTTATCTCTTAGTCTCTTGGATAGCAGTTAAGACTTAGTAGATCTGGAGATCATGCGATGAGGTTTTAAGGCTTAATAGTGTGTGGTTCTCTCTGAATCTCATAAAGTCACGGTGCAATCTTATTTCATTTGGAGATTCAACGATAAGGTGTATGAATTATCTTGTGGTGGTCATCTCTTGATCTCATGAAGGTTGATGTTAAGTTCTTAACATCTAGTGACTTGGAAAATAAGGTGTTCTCTAAGTCTTAGAAGGAAGCAGTTAAGTTTTGAAATATCTGGAGATTGGACAATGACCGTAGATGATAAGGAAGATCAAGGGCTAGCGCTTAATCTCAAGAACTTGTCAAGGTTAAGAAAAATAACTAGCAACTTAGAGATAAGGCATATCTCTCATTCTCTGAATAGAATTTTGGTTAAAGAAAGGGTTGTGAGATTACGAGATTTGTCTCAGTCACTTATTCTCAAGATAAAACCATGATTACGCTTGATACTTGGAGATTATGAGATAGAGGTTTTGACATAATCTCCAGATAATGTATGGTTCAGTTCTCATGAGAGATGAAAGAAAAGGTGATTCTGACATGGAAAGTACCTTGCTAAGATGGAAAAATTAATGAGCTGGACAATCATATTTCAGTTGGGATTTTTTGACAATTTTCAAGGGCTTTTATGGCATAAAACAATAATCATGGCCTTTTTTCTTTCTTTCCAAAAATTGAATGCAACCTGTCAACCTCACACATTATGGCTAGCCTAGATTTGAATTTGGTTTCACACAAAGTGAATGCTGATGTCACTTAGGATAGATTTTCTATGATTTTGGCCAGTTCTATGCATTCATTGATAGAAGATATAAAGACAAGACACTCCTTCGCACATATCAAATTTTCAGAAAGCAATTAAGAAGAAGAGTTGTTGCAGTTAGTGATTTCAAAGAGCTAATTTCAAAGCCGAGTATTGTCCAGAATTGCAAATATGAGCCAACCAGAATCCAACCGTGTTTCTTCCAATTAAGGAGTAAAGGAACAAGGAGAGGAGCAGAAAGGGAAGTCCAATTACTCTAAGGAATTCGTCACCTTGCTCCCAGGATCCACACAAAACAAAAAGGTGAGTGATGAAACCTTCACTGATTCTATGGCTAATTGTAGGGACCCTGTTACCCCTTCTTGCTTTGGCTTTCATCTTTTCAATTACTTTTATAGCAACCAGTCTAGGCAAATTCCAGTGTGCAATGCCTGGAAGTTGGGCATGGGAAAGCTCATAGTCCCTGATGTTTTCCTTGATGTCAACCTTTTGTTTGAGTTGGCTAGGAACTATGACCTTGTTTCTAAAAATATTAGGAGAAGTGACCAATCAGCCCTAGTTACTCTTGATAGGGGGTCATTTATGAAATCCTTCAGCCTGTATACCTCTTCTTCAACAAAAATTGACTTAAGAAAGGAGAAGGAGAAGTATGCAAAACAAGTAGAGCTTGTAAAGTCCCAAATCATCCATTTATGCCCAAGATAGAGAAATATGTGGCCCCTCTCCTGAGCCATATGAAAGATCCATATGAGTTAAAAGCTTTCCATTTTTACATGAAATATCTTACATACAGGTTGTGTCAGGTTTTGGGGGTTGATGGAGATGCAGAGAGGATGCCTGCAGACTTGTTGATGATAATTTTGGATATACAAAATTCCCATGTTAACACAGACTATGATTACATCTAGTACGTGATTGATAGGATGCATGAGGGTTTGATAGCTATAAGAGAGGGTAGTAATTCACCTCGGTTCATGCATTACTCTTTATTGATGCATTTAATCTTTTTCTACAATATTGATTTTATGGATGTGGGTATGTTAAGGCCAAGAACAATGGTGAAGGGTGAGCCAAATCTAGTACAACTTTGGTTAAGGGTTTGGAATTATACCTCTAATGAAAGTGAATTCTATGGTTTCAAGAATTGGATTGCTAATCCATTTCTGAACATGATGGGAACAAATATTACAAGGCTCCCTATCAAGTTGCTTAGGCTCCTGGGGCCTAGAGAATATGTTGATAAATGGCCTATTGACCATAACTAGGGAGATTTCTACTTGGGCAAGACCTTCACATTAATCAGAGTCTATGGTTTCCCACAACCCCCACACATATTGCCTAAGTATGTGCCACCAAGGGTTTCCCTAATTGAGTTCATTTGGTAGTTGATTTGGATTGACAAGGAGCACTTGGCTCCTCATAGGAAAGGTACTTTCACCCCTGGGTAGTTCAAGTTGACTAGTTTTACAGTTGGAAAGAGGGCTCTACCTCAACTCATCTTGTGGTTAAATCACTTCAAAATGATTTCAGCTCCATACAGGTATGTGGACCCTAAACATTTCATTAAGAATGCTAAGAAGCTACTCATTCCAAGCATTGGTGATAGTAAAGACCATGAAGGGTGTGATGAAGAGGACATCACAATAAATATCCTAAATGAGGAGGAGATTGAGCGAAGAGTGGGAAGAATCCATGACCTGTTGGATTTAGAGGCTCAAGTGAAAAAGGTAGGGATTGCCTTTGGAGGATTCTTCCCAAGCCTCCCTTACATTGCAAAGATAAAAAAAATGATAGAAATGTATGACATCTTGTACAATAAGCTTGATGCCCAACTTGATGAGAAGTTGCAAGTTTAAAGAGATTACTCATCCTCTGGGTACAATGATGGCAGTGAGGGGTCATATGAACAAGACAACGCTCCTCAAGATGTAAATCAGCCTCCTATTCATGGATAGGGAATTGATTCTCTAGAGATAGAGGATACACATGGCCAATAGAAGAAGAGGTTGCATCATGGGATAAGAGCACAAAGCCCAAGAAGAAGAAGCCTACAACAGTTGATTTGGAAGTAATGGAGGAAGACTAAGCAACACTTGGCACCTTATCGGTGAGCACAGGGAGGGTATCTATCACAAAAAGGATAATGTATATTATCCATCTGGAGGTCATTATCCATGAAAATAATTTTGAAGGTACCTTGAACATATGCTGACAAAGGTGCCACCTGTTGAAGATTTGAAATGATTGAGAAGATAATTCTCCATTTTGTTCTCCATGTTTTGTAATCATTGTAACTATTTTTGTCTTCTAGTGTCACTCTTTTCCTAAGCCAGCTGAAGCTTGTTGCATCCTGATTCTTCTAGGATTCCACGATGGCTAGTGAATACTATATATAGTAGGGCTCTGTATTGTTTTAAGGATGGTGAATTTTGTAACTAAATAGAGAGAGAATTTTGATCTATAGTTTTTGTTCTGGCATTCTGCCATTTTCAATGTACTAATACATGAAATTTTAATGAAAATACATTAGAATCTCTTCTTACATTTATGAATGTCTTCTTGTTTTGATCTTGGGTTCTTATATGTTAAATTAGCAAATAAATTTAATGTATGTTTACAAAGTAGATTGTGAAATTGTTCTTGAGTTTCTTTCAAGCAAGGGGTAAATTATTAGGGATAATTTTTACAGAATTCATAGTTCTTATAATAATTTGATGTCTGAGTGTGAGAGTGAGAGGAATAATCTGAAAAGCATTTATTATGGGTTTCAGGTGTGTTAGATTTAGATTTTTTCCATTGATATATATTTTATTTGGCTCTGTGCCCTATAATAAGACACTAGTCTATTCTTAAGGAGGCAGTTCTTCATCATCAATCAAATTATAAATGATAAAATCTTACAATTCATGTTTCAAAGATATTAATGATTTATATTTGTGTTGGATAAGTGCAAATAAGTTTTATTGATTCCTTTTAAGAAGCGAATCCTAAGGTATACCCGCCTAAGCATTAAGGCTCAAAGTGTAGGAGGACTAATCTCTTAGTCCTTGTTATTTGGTCCTTTTTATTACCAGATTTAAAGTGGGTTTAAAGAGTCAATGACATTAAATTTGCATATAAGGTATGTATCATCTTAAAATGGAAGCACTTCCATGTTAAGAGCATTTAGCCCTTCGAGTAAGTGGTTTAGGGTCATGATTGGCATCTTTGCATTCTCCCTTGTCTTCCACTTCTTCTCTGCACTTGATTTCTTCATTCTAGGTGAAATTAGGGTTAAGTTCTTAAGGACTTTCCTGATTTTCCTCTTTCCATGGCTCCATTTTCTAGGTAGGATTCAGAAATGAGACCTCCTAGTCCTTCATCATATCATTATGAGGATTTTATATCTGTTCCTGACACTGGGTCCTGATCTGACATCAATTTCCAAGTTTCTAGCATCTCTGGGAACCTTTTCTACAAATCCTGACAAAGTTAGGGTTTGAGGTCAAGGACAACCTCAACCCTAACTAGGTCAGGGTCGACCTTGACCCTGGCCAAGTTAGGGTCAACCTCGACCTTGACCTCTTCCTACCAAAAATTCAAAGTTTCATTTCCCGCTCATTCAATTTTCGAGAAAGTTATTTCCCGCTTTTGGGTCAGTTGTTTCGAGCTCCGAAATGGTAAATCCTTTAATGGTATTTAATTAAGGTATATTTTCTAAAGGTGAGGACCTAATTGGGATTTAATTCTTCAAGGTGGCCCATCTAGAGGAGTGTGCCCTAGTTCACTATAAAAGGAGGCCTTCCTCTCTCATTTTCATATCACATTCACATCAAGTTTCCATATCTCATCTCAAGCAATCAAGCTCTCAAGTTCTCAAGGTGATCAAGCAAGCATTCATTCAAGTATTCAAGTCTTCTTCTTCATCCAAGTTCTCCATTGAAGATCAAGGATTTAAGCATTCAAGCTATTGAAGGGATTTGTCTCAAGCATTCAAGATCTATCATTCAAACCCTAGATCTAACCACCATGGTAGTGTGATCTTCCTTCAAAGATCCTTTGTTCATCTTCAAGATCCATATCATTATTTCCTCAAGGTGGATTTCAAGCATATAATCATGGAGGTTTGATTATGTTATGTTCAAGCTTTAATAGCTACATATTTGATTACACTCCAAATACATTAGCATATCTATTGAATTGCATAGCTTCATTGTTAGATTCATTTCTACTACTTGCTAGCATTCTCCTATTTCAATTTCAATATTAAGGTTGATTCCAAACCGGGGTTTGACCAAGGCAAACCCCCCAAACAAACAACAAAACCATCTTTCTTGCAGGTACAAGTGTGGAATCTCAGATATGAGAGTGAATTTGGATACCCTTTTCGGCAATCTTTTAGGATTTGCGAACAGAATCAGAATCGGACTTCAAATAAATAATGTGGTCTTTGACCTTTTAAAAGGTCAAAGTCGACCTGTGTGAATTTGGAGAAAATATTTCTGGGTTTGTTCGACCTCGACATTTCCAGTCTAGCTCAAGTGAAGAAATCTTCAAAAAGTTCATACAGAAGCCAAAATTTAGCATTTTCTAGATCTGCCCTAATTCAAGGTTAGTATTTGCACTTCAATTATTTTAGATTTCAAGATTAATCCAACTATAGGGAAGTATAGGATTTATTCTTTCTTTCATATTCTTCATAGATTGATTCAATTGTGTATTAACCTCTTGGTTGATCAAATTGGATCTCTCATTTGGGAATTTGGATTTAGGAGTGAATCTTACATTTTCCCCACACACATACACAAATAGTGGTGATTCCAAATTACCACTATTCATTTTGGTGAACCCGACTAGCTTACTCTCTTTCTTTTTGGTGTTAGATTTACATTTTGCTCTTGCATCTATACTTCAAAAATTCAAAAAAATCTATATATTGAATAAAATACAAAAACATATTTCCTGCATTTTTATCATGAAGATTGTTAAGATGTTTTGGTGCATAATCATGTTTGTTATTACTCTTCTTCTAGCATCTATTTATAATGCATATGATGTTTATGTGGGTATTATTCATTTCATAACATTGATGACCCTTCACTTTGCTCTTGCTTATGCTTTTGTGAAGTTGACTGATACTAGTCTACCTACATTTAAAAAATTTCTTCAAGATTTATGTGGTAGCCTTATTCATCTTTTGGATTATGTGAAGAATTTGGTAGATGATACACCATCTCCTAATCTTCATCCTACTCTTCATTCTAATCTTCCTATTCCGATACCTGATTCTCCATATGTTCATCCTCCCTCTTCCCGTACTTATGATGGGATTCAGGCTATAGTGCAGGATGCGGATGTGCAAGATTTCTTTGATTTACCTCCTCCTCTTGTTCAGGATGATATTCAAGGATGGGATAAACAAACTTCTTCCAAACCTATTATCCCACCTTATACGACCTTTACTCATGAACATGATAAACAATCACCTCCCGTAGAAGCTTTGCATGATATGTACACTACTGGATATAATATGGTGACTAAACAAGGCTATAAAGGTTTAGGGTTAGGAGTTAATGAACATGGTATTAAATTTCCCATTAATATACCTCCTAAACTGGATATGAGTGGTGTTGGCACTTCTAAATCTCAAGTCAAGTTAAGTGGTGTGGATATTCATCCTCCCTTTAATGTTCATCTCTCTACACCTCTAATGGATAATCCTAACACTCGTCAAGAAATTGCTAAGACAGTATATGTGGAGCTAATGAATTCTAAGAAGGAAAGATTTAGACCTATGCCTATTGATGCTTTGTACAAATTTAAATGTCCTTTCCACTATCGTAATACTCATTTGCTTGCCGATTGTAACAACTTCAAATTATATGTTAGGGATAGGGCTGCGCGCGGTATTATACCTTTTTCTCGCGTCATCTTACAACTTCTTCATAATTTTGATATAGGGGATTCCCCTCCATTAGAGTTGGATTAAATGTGCCTATCCTCTTGTCTCATGACTGGGGGGCAAGAGGCATAATTTTATCCAGTCTTTTAGGATCCATTAGGTCTTTTTATTAAGATTTAATTGGTATTCTTTATATTTCCTTCTTCCATAAGTCTTACATGATGTTTTTATCCATTCCTAGGAATTATATTTTCTTCTTAGGAAATCTTGTCTAGGACATGTGTTTTGTAAAAATATCCCTTGTCTTTCATCCCTTGGGGGGCAAGGTTCTTCCTTCCTTCTCTTTTTTTTCTAAGGGAACTTATTTCCTTAGCTTAGTGGTATTTGTTTATATTGCAATATTATTTCATCATATTGATAGATATTTTGACTATGGATAACCTTCTTACATGAGAAGTTGTTGTCCTAGGTCGTCACTTCTTCTCTATGTTGCAAATTATGTTCTTTATAAACTCTCACCCTTGCTTTAGTGTTAGAGTTGTTTCCCTCATTCCAAAGATTTCTCTTGCTCTTCTTCATCGGGGGCTTGATGATTGAATCTTTGTTCCCACCTTTTGAAAGATGATATCTTATTTACACGCACTCCTCTTTGGTGGGGGTTTTGGCAATAAGATCTCTTTCCTTGAGGATCCTTTTCCATAAGTGACATATCCTTTTCATAATTATTTATACTCTTGGATGTAGGGGTCAATATCTCTCGCTAAGGATATACTATACATGGTTGTAAGCAGGATATCTCCTTGCTTTGTGAAGTAGGTATCCTCTTCCATCTTTGTTCCTACACTTGGGGGGCAAAGATGCCTTATCCTTCTTTTTTATCTTCAAACATTCACACATGGAGTCACAAATATGGGTTGTGAGTTTGGTAGAAGTACTTTAGCCTTGGGGGCTTGGTATGATTTTCTATCTTATTCACATCTATGCATTGTTATTTCATCTGGTATTCTCTTCTTTTATAGGGATTCACCTCTTTCCTTGGTTAAGTAGTATCTATCTATTATGTGATATTCAATCATACATGAAAATTATGGTGTGCATTTGTGGACCTATGTCCTTTATGCAAACCTTATTTGTTGTTTGACATTGGGTTTCCATGGTTGATACATCTCTCACCTTGGAAACTAAATAGTGTGCTATCTCTCATTAAGGGTTACTTCCTTTTCACTTCTTGCATGATATCTTTTACATTCATCTCTTCCATGGCCTCATAGGAGCTGTGACCTTCTTGGCTTGGACTAGGTGTTGTCTATGGATATTGTCTTGATGCTGAGGAAGGCTTTATCCTTGTTCTTTCTTTCCTTAACATGACAAAACAGTATGTTTTTGCCATATTAAGGAGGGGGGCATATATAGAGCCTCCCTTGTACTATAGTTTATTATTTTTATATGCTAAATCTTGGAAGGTAACGCACATAAGTTGCTAAATCCTAAAAAGACACGCATTCATATGCTAAATCTTCCTAAGGTAACGCACATAAGTTGCTAAATCCTAAGGAGACACGCATTTTTCAAATATTTCAATATGCTAAATCTTCTAAAGGTAATGCACATAAGTTGCTAAATCTTGAAGGGACACGCATTTCCAAATTTCAAATATGCTAAATCTTGGAAGGTAACGCACATAAGTTGCTAAATCCTGAAAAGACACGCACCTATATGCTAAATCTTTCAAAGGTAATGCACACAAGTTGCTAAATCCTGAGAAGACACATATTTTATATTCATAGTGATACAAGAAGGTGGATCTATGGGTATTCTAGAAGCCTTCAGAAGACGCATTACAATTACAAGCAACTAGACATATTATCTAGACAACAATACCAGTCAACAATACGAGTCGCGATCCTCAACATATTATCTAGACATTGTTATCAATCATATCCTATGACCTCTCCATCAAATACTTTACCAATTTGAGATAACATTCAAATCAGTTATTGTCTATCATTGACTGTTTTAGTAGTTACCCAGTTTGATTTCATTCAAACATAACCAACTCAATACTCTATATCAGAAGTTGTGGTTACAAACTTAACATCACAACACATGACATATTCTTCCATTAGAATAGCAACTTTAGAAACATACTGAAACTCGTGATTTACTCACAAAATATCTGGTAACATACTAAAAATACGAAGTCAATCAGTTGACATCAATGACAACCTAATAATTGATTCTCCTGTCATTAAATATGTACCAATCTTCATCAATGCAACACTTAGCATCACTGCATCATTTATGCTAACAAAAATGTTAGATAACTGAGAGGGGGGGTGAATCAGTTAAATTGGTTATCCTACAGTCCCAAACTCTCAGATGTACTTTTTCAAACTCAATCAACAATTCAAATAGCTCGGTAAGATAAAATAACTATCTTTCTGCTCATTTATTAAATACTAGTAATCATCCAAACTATCTTTACCAATTAAGCAAATATGCAACATGTAAAGTATGATATCAAAACAATCATAACAAATAACACATAACATAATGATTTAACATGGAAACCCTGCTAAGGGAAAAACCACCTGGGACCGGTAACCCAAAAATATTTCACTCTTATGAAGTGAGCTTGGTTAGGAGCCAACCTTGTTAAAGGTTACAATGCACACTGTCAGGTGTGACCTGGTTAAAGGATTTATCACTAACAATTAACTTTCGACTAGAATTCACTATAGGTTCAACAAGATAACAATTAACATTCCTTGAATGTCATATGGAAATACAAAAGACTATTAAGTCCGATCGGTTTAAGACATTTTTTTGTAACAATGGTTAAACTGATACAGTAGTGATATGATTCAAATAAAACTCAATTTGCAAATACTTAGATCTATGCTAAGATCATAAAAACTCTTCTGATCAATAACTAATTCACTTCATCATATCCTTCAACTTACTTCACTTTGTGTTTATATCTCTAACGCTTGGTTATGCCTGCAATTCAGCTCGGTTCTGTCTGTAACCATTTTGATTAGGAATGCATGAAAAAAGTCTTCACACGAAATCTTCTGCAGTCTCTATTTATCTAGCATAGTTTAACAATGAATCTCATGTCTCTTAAATAGACGTGTAAACCATTTTCATATCAGCCATTAGATTTTGCCTCTTAATCTTCTTCATCCATTTTGCTGCTTCAAACTTCCTCAATAGATGTGTCAATAACACATTTCATTCTCTTCCCTTAGATCGTCTCTAAATTTTGTCAGTCGTGGATTTTATAACAAACTTCATCTCTTACCTCGAAATCATAAGCAATTTCCAGCTCATCAATTTCAGTCGACTGTTATAACATTTAATGTTTTCATCCATACTCAGTTAATACTGAATGCATCAGTGATAACTAACTCGGTTATTACTGTCACTCGGTATACTCAAGACTGACTCGGTGTATACAAAATTTTTCAATTACCGACCACATTAACTTGTTCAATTCTAATCTCTTCTTCATACAAGAATAATGTAAGATGCTCAAGTCAATAATATAATGCCATAGACTCATCAATAAGTTACCCAATGTATACCTTATCCTTATCTTTCATATCCATCTTTTCCTTATGTAGATGTCTCATTTATTCACCATTTCTTCCTTCTACATATGTTCAAATATTTGTAACTATCATGATAAGTGTAGTACGCACCCATAGTTTGCTTTCAGTTTTCAGTGCTATACTGTTTTAGGCTATTATTTCAGTTGATCGGCCGAATTCTTTTAGGCCACATTTCATGTGTGCTGATATTATTTCAGTGGATGTTGATGATTTGGATTATGATTATTCTATGTTGCCATGTGATTTCATAATTGGATGATGATATTATTATGATGCGATATTTTAAGCTTTATATGGTTTATGATGTACTTACCCCATACTGGCATGTGTATGGTGATCATGTGTATGTACTTGCTTGATGTGTTTGTATGGTAGAGGGCGGAGGTGTAGTTACTTGCTTTGTCGAGATCCACACATCCGACCGTACCCTACCATTGTCTACTATATGTATATTAGATGTACATACTTCTTGTGATGACAAGTTTGTAGGTACAGGGCATAGTCTTCCCTGAATTGGCAGGAGTGAGCGTGCCCATAAATATTCATCTCAATGGTAAAGAGGGGAGGTAACAGTCAGACCCAAAACCCTAACCTAAACCTATTTGTCCTAAGATTGGATATGTATCTGATGACTACCTTACCCGGAATTGTCTAGTTGACATGGTTCGTGGATCCCCTCCTTGATTATGTTTGTTTTATTTGTTGATCTCAGTTTATTGCTTCTTGAGTGTGTGTGATTTTTCTATAGTTGTGGAATTTAATATTATAGTTGAAATATAATATTAATTTTAATTATTATGCTTATGTGAGGATAATTAATTAAAAATCAAATATTTGGATTTAATTAATTAATTATTTGAAATTAGAATTGATTATGCTTCATTAAATAATTAAATATTTAATTGCATGATTAAATTGTGCCTTAAGTATTTAATTTATTTAATGTGAATTTTTATTATTTACATGTGCTTTAATTATGTTGAAATGAAAATTGTTTTCAAAAAATAACAACTTGTTTTCAAAAGGCAAAGTTGAGTTGTGCAAAATAAGTTATTTTAATTTATTAATTAGGATTTACTTTCAAATTGGGAATTGGAGTTTGATTAGGAGTTATCCGTTGAGTCATCTCTAGGGTTTTCATGAAAGGGGGAATTGAATCCCTAATAGGGGGAATTGCATTCATTTGGAGATTAGACAGGTTTTTGGAGATTTGTGGAGAGAGCTTGGATTTTGGCATCTTGAGATTCTTGGGTGTTTTGTGTTGCTTGAAAATTTGTGAAAGATTGTTGTGCATCTAGATCTTGGTTTGCAT
The DNA here is from genome assembly GCA_027943335.1 of Chamaecyparis obtusa. Taxonomy (NCBI): domain Eukaryota; kingdom Viridiplantae; phylum Streptophyta; class Pinopsida; order Cupressales; family Cupressaceae; genus Chamaecyparis; species Chamaecyparis obtusa. Next base: position 134,423 of record BSBK01000604.1, read on the forward strand.
TTTGCGTGGATTCAGATCTGCAGGATCGGGTTCTTACTTTGAAGGATCAGGAATTTTCTTCTTCTCAAAGGCTTCCATTTTCAGTTCTTGCATTGATCTGTGGCAGGGTTTGAGAATCCTCTTTGTAAATTTATCTATGCAATTTTTAGTAATTTATTATGCCTGGCTAGTTTCATTTGTTTTAGATCTGTCTTGGCTATGTCTGTGATTTTGGGTATTAGAAAACCCTTGGATCTATATTTCTATGATTTTATTTAGACTTGGCACAGTAGGGTTATGCTGTCTAATTTTTGTGAAATTATTCTCTATAAAACTCATAGAAAACAAAAAAATTAGTGTGGGCTATAGTTCAACTATAGAGCCTAGGAAAAATAAATTAGCTATGTGAAAAACCCAATTTGGGTAGAAAAATTCATGTTGGAAGTTAAAATATTTCCTCTCTGGTTTTACACAGTAGGAATTAAAAATTACACCAGTAGAAAAATATATATAAGCCAAGAAAATCAAAAGGGGAAAAGATAAAATTGTGTGTATAAAAAAAGTAAAAAGGTCTGATTACCTTTTCTGAAAAAAAAACCCAGTAATTTTATATTTCCATTTTCAGAAATTCTTTTCTTCAAAGAAAAATACCCTATTTAAAAATAATGCATTTGGCTTTGTTATAAATTTTTAAAAAAACATTCTAAAAAATAATGCATTGAAAATCATAGTTTTAAATATATTTATAAAAAAAAAATTAAAAAAATTAATTGTTTGGTGGGGTGGGGGCCACCAGTTCCCCCTACCCCACGGTACCCACGGTACCATGTGCATACATGTTTGCAGCATAGTACCCATGTGCAGGCCTGTCGGCGCATGGGGGCTGAGGGCACTGCGCTGCAGTCAATGGCTGCAGCGCTAGTGGGGTGCGGACCCCACGGTTCCCCCACTTAGCTTTTCACTTTATTTTATATAAATTTTGTTTATTTTATAAATAAATTTTATTTAATATTTTGTTAAAATGCATACGCCAGGCTTATGGTTATAGAAAGGTTCACCCTCATTTTCTTTGGTATCTCCTAATTTATCATATAGGAGTTATAAGTTTTCAAAGAAATTCATACTGTAGTCCTGTTAGAGCAGTATTTCCTTTTTATTTTCCTGCTTGTCATCTTTTTTATTATCTTCATAAATATAAGTATTAGTTAGCAAATAAGGATGTAGTAAGTGAAATATAACAGGGTTTCTTCACACACGGGCAAAATGTAAAGTAGTTGATATCCATTTTCAAAGGAGTCCAACAACTATTTCCTTTTTAATAGTACCATGCATGGATAGTAGGAAGAATGAAATCTAGTTTCAAAGGTAGTTTTAATTTGAAATAGTTGAACCACTGGATTAATTAATTTAATACAAAAAGTTTGTTTATGGATGATCTCGTTTATAGTGTCTTCTGGGAAAAGTATTTTGTTTTGATATCTTCAGAAAGCATTCCCATGGCAATCAGTTATCTTGAAGTCGATAGATTGTTGGTTAGAAATCGACTTTAGGTAAATGATTACCAGGGGAAAATTGCTTTCTTTCCTTTCACTCGTTGGGTTCCTAGATGATTAGCCTACAAGATAGTCTTATTAATATGCAGGTATGGTCTTAATCTTACTCAGGCATGTTGATAGTTTTTAAAGACATAATGTAAATTATGATTTTCTAACAAAGATCTTAGTCAAAAGTGGAGTTGTTTCAGGAATGAAGGGCCAAATGGAAATCGAAGGAGCTACCCTTTAGTGCAGTACGAATTTCTTTAAATAAGGATAGCAGAGAGTTTAAAGAATGGATCAAGGAAGGATGGCATTCCAATATAGTAGTCAGACTGAGGCATTTGACCGAAACTTGCTTTTCAGCTAAGCTGATTATATAAACTAAATATCTCTTTGGGTGTGTTATATACAGGACGGGTGTGTCCTCCTATAATAGCCATGTATAAATTTTCGGACTACAGTCCCAGGCAAGGCTGGAGGGTTTCTCTACCCCGCTCTTCCCTACCAGCGCCTGCACTGAGCGGGGCTTATGTATATTTGTTTCAACAATGTATAAAACTTTGGCCTCAACCTTTTACCAAATATATATATATATATATATATATATATATATATATATTGTTAAAATGAAATTTTATTTTTATTATTAAAAGTTTTTAATAAAGTTTATTTATGACTTTTGAAAAGTAAATTTAATGTGAAATTTTATTTTGGGAGTTTATAATATAATAATTTTTGCTAAATAATAAAATATTATATTACATGAAATTATAACATAATTTAGGGCTTAAGTTTAGTTTTAAATTATGAAATGATTGGAATAAATTATTTAACTTGTTTTAGAATCAAATTGTAAACCTAATTTAGACTTAGATTATCTAATTAATGTTGATTTAATTATTTAATTTAATCTAGATTAATTGTAAGTGATGTTTAAATAATGTTTTAGATGTGTTTCTTTTAAATGCATGTTTTGATTATTTTCAAAAAAATTTAAATGCATGATTTGAAATTAGATGTGCATATTTACACTGTAATTTGTTGTTTATGTCAATTTTTTCTATTCTTCCCGGGTGTTGTGTTCTTCTGCATTATGGGCATTAGATGACCTAGGGAAAGTACAGAGGCAGGGGTTTTGTTTTCTATGGACTTGTTTACTACTTATGTTATGGTGTGAGTGTGATGTGTTGTGTTACCCTATCTGACCGTATAGGCTCAAGTTGTACTAAATTTTGTAAACACATATCTGTAGTCATTCCTGATTCTTGTGTATGTTTCTGGATGTGGGACTACTTGATTTTCTATCTGTGTTAGATCTAGGAGAGATCTATAAGCCTAGGGTAGTCTACCTAGATATGTAGTAGGGGGTGGCTTGCAATAAGCGTTGGGGGCCACAAGTGGCTGCTAGGATCACTTATTGTAAGTATTTGTAATCAAGTGATAATTTAATATAACATTGAGAGATATTAAAATGAACCTAATAAGATATGATTCCTCACCCATGCTTGAGTGCTAGTACAGAATGAGATGGAGGATGAGATGATGCTTGCCGCCTTGAGAGGTTTGTGTTTGGCATAGTTAATGGCTTCGTCTATACAAGAGGTCATTGATACCATGTATGGTCACTTGAGCGTCAGGATCTAGAGTGATTACCAGGATGAGACTCAAGGGTAAGATGTACATGATGACACCTTCCTATACATAGTCTAGTTATCCTACATGTGTCGGGTGCCTCTGGATTAGTGAGTCTTACCTATCATTATACTTGTTTACCATGAGTTAGGGAGCTTTCAAGATTCCCTTGCTTAGTGGTTTGTCTTGTTTTGGCATTGGTTATCCAAGTGGGGTCTGATGTATCTCCTCAGCATGATGGGGTAGACCTTTGTGGATCTTCATGGACGGGTGGTAGTCATTCTTTACCATTTGAGATTCGACGTCCTGGTTCCAGTGCTTGATGGTGCTTCTGCAGTTGGACTCCTTATGATTCTTCATTGATACTTCTTTTCTTATATTCTCTTATTGTAATCTTGTATTAGAGTATCACATGTGATACCTAATCTGGATATTGTAATATTGATGTTAGATTGATTACTACATAACTTGCGACATGTGCAGTGGATGTGAGTTTATTAGGATTCATGGATTCCCATGAGGATTGTAATTATTGTTCTATGATGTAATTGTGACATTTACTTTATGTAATCTTTTGTTGATAATATTTAGATGAGTTCTCTTCTTAAGTAATTCTATGTCATGGGACCCACGAGTTTTTTAATCTATGTTGCTTGTTGTGTTATGTGAGTAAATGGTAATTGCTTCCATAATCATGTTTATCTTTTATGTGAACTTTAGAGAAAAAAATTGTTCACCAAACTTAGTATCATGTTTTAGGTTAATCTCTTTCGGGTTCCCTAGCGGGGTGTTACAATAAGTATAGTCAAAACTAGTTGACATCAATGACAACATATTGACTAATTTAATCATATTACATATCACTTTGATAGCTCGGTGATCTCTAACCACTGTTCCTTTAGTTCATCAAAATATTCAATCAGTTGTATATCATCAATCTCTCTCTTTGGCATTGATGGAAACACAAACAATATGAAATATGTCATACCATACCAAACATTAGCTCTACAACTATATAGGTAAATGTTGTAGCCCGGTAAGCTCTCCCTAGCTTGATTTTAACATGTTTAATCACTACAAACAACATTCTATGTAGACTCTCCCTGCAGATTTGATCTTCTTGAGTTCTCGGTTTCTTTCTCTCTCTTTTAATGTTCTCATCAACAGATATTTCATATAAATATCTCTCCATTTGACAAAAATGCCAAAATAAAATAAACAACTCTTTATCAGCCAAGTTGTTCTTTGTTGTTCGGTCCAGATCAAGAACCTTCATGTACTGATATACAATTCTCTGTTCTAGCTTATACAATCTTTCACAACCTTAGGAATCCTAAAGTGTGAGCTATATGCATCAACATGAATGATTTTTTGATAAAATATAGGTTGATGCAACCTCCTGATCACCTTAGTGACCGATAGACAGGGGACAGACCCCTAGTCTAGTCCTCAAGTACTCAAAAGTGTCCTTCGGTAAGGGCTTGGTAAATATATCAGCTAGTTGTTCCTTAGACTTTACAAATTCTAGTTTCACTTGCTTTTCTTGTACTTGTTCCCTCAAATAGTGATACTTAATAGATATGTGCTTTAATTTTAATGCATCACTAGATTCTTGGAAATGTTTATAGCACTTGTGTTGTCACAATATATAATCATTGGATTATTGATCACCTCATTTATTCCTTCCAACACTTGTTTAATCCAAGCAATATTTGAACAATTAGTAGCAACAAAAACATACTCTACTTCAGTAGTAGATTGAGAAATACAAGCTTATTTCTTTAAAATCCATGTTACAAGTCTTTCTCCCAAAAAGAATGCTCCACCAGTTGTGCTCTTCTGGTCATCAATGTTTCCAGCCCAATATGCAACAGTATAAACTCAGAGTTCAAAATTGCCTTCCTTTTTGTACCATAAACCATAATCTTAAGTCTTCTTCAAATATCTCATAATCCTTTTAACAACAACCATACGTGATTCCTTAGGATTAGTAGAAAATCTTACTACAATCTCATCTGCATGTGCTATATCAGGCCTACTGTGTACCACATACATTAGTTTTCCAATCATTGATCTATATAGTGTCTAATTTACCTTGGTTGATTCATCATCTTTTGTCAACTTACATCCTGTCACCATTGGTGTACCTACAAGTTTTGAATCTTCCATGCCAAAAGTCTTTAACACTTCCTTGATGTATTTTTATTGAGTTATGAAAATCCCATCATTTTGTTGTATAATTTGCAAACCTAGAAATAATTTAATTTCTCCAAACATTGACATTTCAAACTCTTTTCTCATTTCATCAACAAAAGATTTGCAAATAATATCATGTCCTCCAAATATTATATCATCAACAAAAATTTCAGCAATCAAAATATTGTCATTAGATTCTCCTTTCATGTACAAATTGCTATTGTCACTTGTCCTTACAAAGTCAATACTAATAAGATAAGCATGTAATCTTTCATACCATGCTCTCAGTGCTTGTTTCAGTCCATACAATTCTTTGTGCAATCTACATACCGTGTTCTTCTGATTTGGATCAACAAAACTTTCAAGTTGTTCTATGTAGGCCTTCTCCTCAAGAATTTCATTCAGAAATGTTGATTTCACATCCATTTGATATACTTTAAATCCCTTATGTGCAACATATGCAAGTAATATTCGAACTCCTTCAAGTCTTGCTACTGGTGCAAGAGTTTCACCATAGTTAATTCCTTCTTCTTGTGCATGTCTCTTTCATACAAGTCTTGCTTTGTTTCTAGTTACTTCACCATTCTCATTCAACTTGTTTCTGGAAATCCACTTAGTACCAATACATTTTTATCACTTGGTCTCGATACTAATGTCCATGTTTTTTTTTTCTCTATCTATTCAATTTCTTCATTCATAGCCTTAATCCATTCCTCATTTTCAAGTGCATCTCTAACATTCTTAGGCTCAAATTCACAAACTAAGCATGTGTTTTGTCTTGTCTTAACTTACTTTGTTTCATCATGCCAGCTTGCTTGTCTCCAATAATTTGGTTATGTGGATGGTGTCTTCTAAAAAATCTTGCCAGTACTTATTCTCTTCTTTTCTCATCATTCGGTTTAGGTTCATTTTCTTCCTCGGTAGCTTCTTCCTAGTTCTCGGTTTGCATTTGTTGATTCTCGGTAGCATTTTCCTATCACTCGGTAGACTCATCCTATGGCTTGGGTAGATAGTCTAGATGCTCAATATATGTAAACCTACCATAGTCTTCTGATTCCTTCTACTTTCTTCATCATTCTTCTTAGCAAACTCATCAACTTTCACATTAGCACTTTCAATCATTTTGTTATTAGCCTTGTTCAAACATTTTTATGCATTGCTCTTAGCATAATATCCTAAGAATGTTCCTTCATCACCCTTAGAGTCAAATTTACCATTTCTATCTTCTTTTAGAATGTAACATATGCTTCCAAAAATTTTGAAATAACTTACATTCGATGTGTAGCCAAACCATAGCTCATAAGGTATCTTATTTTTGCTTTTCTTTAGTTGAACTCAGTTCAAGGTGTATATAGCAGTGCTAACAACTTATCTCTAGTATATTTGTGCAACATCTTTCTCAATCATCAATGTTCTGGCACAGTCAACTATAGATTGATTCCTTCTTTCTGCAATACCATTCTGTTGTGGTGTCCTTGGTGCAGAAACCTGTCTTTTAATTCCATGCTCATAAAAGAAGTTAGTGAATTCATCATAAATAAACTCACCTCCTCTATCAAATCTTAAGTATTTTAAATATTTCCCAGTTTCCTTTTCAAATTTAGCTTTATACCACTTAAACAATTTGAAAGCTTCAGATTTCTTTTCAAAAACATAACTGTCATCATCCTAGAGTAGTAATAAACAAATAAAATGAAACATTTGTCACCATAATAAATCTAAGTTCTCATAGGACCACATAAGTCGGTATGTACCAACTCCAAAATACCTTTAGAAGAATAGTTTTTTCTTTTGAAACTAGATTTAGTCATTTTTCCTTTCTGACATTGATTGCACATAACATGGTCAGGTTTAGTTAGGCTCGGTAAGCCTCTAACTCTTCTCTTCTTACTGATCTTAACCATGTTATCAAAATTCACATGACACAGTCTCTTATGCCACAACCACACATCTTCATTTCTAGCCAACAAACAAGAAGTTTCAGCATTGTCAAGATAGAATAGATTACCTTTGGATTGTCCACCAGTACTGACCAAATTTCTGGTTTCATCATAGATTTTCACCTTTCTACTTTCAAATGCAACTCGGTGACTTGAATTATTCAATTATGGTACACTCAACAGATTATAGTTAAGTCCTTTCACCCAATATGCATTCTCACATCTAATCTTATCATTCAACAAGATAGATCATTTTCCCTTTCACTAGACAGGGTATATCATTTCCCATTTTAACAAATCCTCCATTGTAGTGTTCAAGGTATTCAAATTTATCCTCATCACCAATCATATTATGTGTACAACTACTATCAATAATCCATGTATCATTCTTGCTAACTTTAGATATAAGTGTTGTTTCTACATACCTTTCTTCTTCTTCTGAATCATCTTTCATTGCAACAAATACCACTTCAATTTCATCATCAGTGTCAGTGTCAGTGTCATTATCATCATCTCCAACAAGGTAACATGCCTTCTTGCCTTTGTCTTTGTAGTCTCGGTTGTTTCTTCTGTCATAGTGTCAGTTTCCTCTATTATCTCAGTTATCTCTTCTGCCAAACTTTCCATCACTAGATCGGTCATTGTCTTTATCTTCATCTTTCTTGTTAGGACATCTAGGAGCAATATGGCCAATCTCTTTATGATTAAAACATGCTAAAGGTAACTTTCCTTTATACCTTCCTTTACATTTCTAAAGTCTTCTAGCCATAAGTGCTTCAAGTTCATCAAGCTCATCTTCATTGGAACTGCCACTTTCATTCTTTATGTTATGCTTACTGCTAGACTTACCAATCTTCAGGGATGACATAAATGTGGACTCAACACTCGGTACAATGCTATTGTCATAGTTATTCAACTCAAAAGTAATCAACTTACCAATTAGACTATCAAGTGTAAGAGTACTACTAGGTGCAAATCTCATTTCATGAATAGCAGAGATTCTAATAGCATAGATAGACAGCAAGGTTCTCAGTATTTTACTTACAATAGTGTCTTTAGAAATAATACCTCTTGCTCCTCGGATAGCATTGACCACCTCTTTGATTCAGTTAGAGTATTATGTGATGTTTTCACCTTCTTTCATCTTCATATCATCAAATCCTCTTAGGCTTTTAGCTTTGGCCCTCATTACATTTACATCTCCACCATAAACTAGTACAAGTTTGTCCCACATTTATTTTGTTGTAGTGCATGCTTTGACATCTTCAAATTCTGCATCAGATAGAGCACAACAATCTCTATCATAGTTATATTGTGTTCATGTCTGTCTCTCAACTGATCAATTGTCAAAGGTCCAATAGTCGGTTGTATATAGCCATGGTCTAGGAGATGAAGAGCATATTCTCCAATTCCAGATATGTGCAACCTCATCCTACTTTGCCATGTCGTGAAGTTATCTTTGTTCAGCTTGGGCACTTCCCTTTTATACATCTTGTGATCTTTTTCTCAAGTCCTTGAAAAATTCCTCCAAGCAACCAATATGCTCTGATACCAATTGTTAGATAACTGAGAAGGGGGGGGGGGGTGAATTAGTTAAATCGGTTATCCTACAGTCCCAAACTCTCAGATGTACTTTTTCAAACTTAATTAACAATTCAAACAGCTCGGTAAGATAAAAATAACTATCTTTATGCTCATTTACCGAATACCAGTAATTATCAAAACTATCTTTACCGATTAATCAAATATGCACCATCTAAAGTATGATAGCAAAAAAATCGTAACAAATAACACATAACACAATGATTTAACGTGGAAACCCTACTAAGGGAAAAACCACCTGGAACCGGTAACCCAAAAATATTTCACTCTTTTGAAGTGAGCTCAGTTAGGAGCCAACCCTGTTAAAGGTTACAATGCACACTGTCAGGTGTGACCTGGTTAAAGGATTTATCACTAACAGTTAAATTTCAACTAGCATTCACTATGGGGTCAACAAGATAACAATTAACATTCCTTAAATGTCATATCTAGAAATACAAAAGACTGTTAAGTCCACTCGGTTAAGAGGTTTTTCTATAACAATGGTTAAACTGATAAGTGATCTGATTCAAATATAACTTAATTTGCAAATATTCAGATCTATGCTAAGCTCATAAAAAATCTTCTGATCAATAACCAATTCACTTCATCATATCCTTCAACTTACTTCACTCTATGTTTATATCTCTGATGCTTGGTTATGCCTGCAGTTCAGCTCGGTTCTATCTATAACCAGTTTGATCAGGAATGCATGAAAAAAGTCTTCACATGAAATCTTCAACAATCTCTATTTATCCGACATAGTTCAACAATGATTCTCATGTCTCTTAAATAGACGTGTAAACCATTTTCTTATCAGACATTAGATTTTGCCTCTTAATCTTCTTCGTCTATTTTTTCATTTCAAACTTCCTCGACAAATGTGTCAATAACACGTTTCATTCTCTTCCCTTAGATCATCTCTAAATTTTGTCAGTCGAAGATCTTATAACAAACTTCATCTCTTACCTCGAAATCATAAGCAATTTCCAGCTCATCAATTTCAGTCGGCTGTTATAACATTTAATGTTTTCATCCATACTCGATTAATACTGAATGCATCGGTGATAACTAACTCGGTTATTACTGTCACTCGGTATACACAAGACTGACTCGGTGTATACAAAAATCTTCAATTACTGACCACATTAACTTGTTCAATTCTGATCTCTTCTTCATAAAAGAATAATGTAATATGCTCAAGTTAACAATATAATGTATAGACTCATCAATAAGTTACCCAATGTATACCTTATCTTTATCTATCATATCCATCTTTTCCTTATGTAGATGTCTCATTTCTTCACCATTTCTTCCTTCTACAGATGTTCAGATGTTTGTAACTATCATGACAAGTATAGTAAAAAATAATTGACAACAATGACAACATATTGACTGATTTAATCATCTTACATATCACTTTGATAGATCGGTGATCTCTAATCACCATTCCTTCAGTTCATCAAGATATTCAATTAGTTGTAGATCATCAATAATCTATCCGTTAATTGTTATTTGGGAAATATGGAAAGAGGAGGAACAAGCGTATCTTTTTGGGAAAATAAGAGAGTGTGGAGAGATTGAAAGAGAGAACTAATAATGCAATTGAGGAAACAACTGGAGAAACAACATCATAGTTTTTTTAATCCTAGAGTTCGTTATTCACTAGGAGATAAATACATTCAATTGGCCTAGCCAGGTATTAAGGTTAGGCCCATTAATAGGTTGGACTAGGTTAAGCCAATTTCTCTTTTTACTGAGTCAATAGTGTGGTCAATGCCAAGTGAAGGGTGGTGGAAAGTGAACTTTAATGGGGCTTCAAAAGGTAACCCCGACCCATCAAGAGCAGGTGTCATAATCCAAGATTGGTTAGGAATCACCATGGCAATAGGTGGAAATAAATTGGAGAATATAACGAGCAATGTGGCAGAAGCCGTGGCGACACTTGTGGCAGTTAAGGTAGCAAAAATCTTGGGGGTCACTAAGTTTCTTTTAGAAGGGAATTCTCTAATCATCATTAAGGAAATTATCAAAGGCACAACAGAAGCATGGTATTTGCAGAAGTATGTGGACCTTATTGGAGATGAGTTAGCATCGATAAATGATTATAAAATTATACACGTGAAAACATAAGGTAACAAAGAAGTGGACCTTTTTTCAAATTGGGCTTTATCCTTTGTTAGGAAAGGTGAAATTAGAATTGAAGATTTTAAAACTCTATCTTTTGAAAATTTAAATGCTTAGCCGTTACTTTTTAAAAATTGGCATAAGGTGGCGATGAGATAGGCGGCGGTGTACGAGTGATGAAGATCAATGATAGTGAGTTGGTTGAAAAGACAAAGAGTTTGTAGGGAGGACACTGCATTAAATGCATGAGTGGATCGATAAATTTGATAAATCTTTCCAAAAGAATGTCATTATTGTCATTTCAAGTAAAGAATTAAGGAGTAGTGGTTTGGTGGAAGTTGCAGAACTCTCGGTGGCCGAAAGAATGGAGACATCATTCACATTTAAGGCTTCCAAACAACAAAATCCCTTTTTTGGACTAGTGACGAAGAGGAGGCTTGATGAAATGTTTCTTTTTAGGGATGGACGATTAAGCAGATGTGTTACTCTTATTCTAGGTGAGGTTTTTGACCAGCTAAACAACAAACATAGAACAAACATTGATGTTTATTCCATGATAATGGCTTGGGGACTCCAGTTTGGTGAACCAACAATGCACATAAAGCGAATTATGGAAACCATAGTTCCTACAGAGTTCTTAGTACACATGGATTCAATTTTGGAATGGGTCGTGCTTGGTAAAGGCATGGTTTATAGTGAATGTTATGAGAATGAGGAAGAATTAGGAGATGACAAGTTTACTCCTTTCATCTGGAGGTTAGATGAACAAATTAGAAGGGGTTGAGTTAAGGAAGCAAGGAGGGGTTGGAAGGCTTTGAAATTATTGTTGGAATTGAGGCAAGTTGAGGCGGAGCTAGGAGAGATGAAGAGAAGGGAAGGGATGATGGAGGTTTCGGTTCCAAGGAGGAGGCGCTTAGTGAGGATTAGACGCAGAATTGTGAGAGCCAGAGAAACCTAGTTGCAGAGAAGAAGATGGACGAAGTAGCAACCAACAAGGACACACACATGCTTCCCAAAGCTCGAGGGCCATTGTTCTTTTTTGATGCTACCTGTCTTATTTTTTCGGTTACTATTTTGTAGGTTGTATTTTTGGATGCGTTAGAAATGGGCTAAATTTGCAGATGTTATGGGATTTTATAGCTTTTTGATGGATTTCAAGCCACTGTAATGAACATGTAAATGTTGATGATGTTGGGTGATAGGGTACGGTTTTTATAGTCTGCAAATGATGACAAGAGTTAGTAGCTAAGTAGATAGTTATGGTAGATGCTTATGGATGTTTAGTTGGACACTTTATTTTCACTATGTAAAGGGATGATCTTTTCATTTATCAATAAAATACAAAAACTATTACCGAAATATTACCAATTAAAAAAATATCTCAGATTTTTCTAAACAATAAAGTGAACCAGGAGTTAAATAGATAGTTATGATAGATGCTTATGAATGTTTAATTGAACACTTTATTTTCAATATGTAAAAAGATAATCTTTTGATTTATCTATAAAAATACAAAAACTATTACCGAAAGATTACCAACTAAAAAAATATCTCAATTTTTCCTAGACAATAAAGTGAATTACGACTTTCTTGTCCTTTTGCTTGCCCTTTATGTGATTTCTTTTAAAGAATTACCGGTAGCCGATTCTAGTTAATTAGTTGGTATACGTGTTTATTACTTAGCCTAATAACTAAACCCTGATTTGAATAAAACAAGTCCAAGAATTAAAAAAGATATTTATAGGTCCTTTCTAGATGAGGCGGGGATTTACTTATCCAAAAGCTGCCACGTCAGCGGTGTCCATTACGTGGCAAAATTTTGAAGGAGCTCAAATATTTTTGGGGGAGAAGATGGAAGCGAACAACAGAGAGGAATTTGCTGAGAGAGTACAAATGGGCGAGCCAATTTTCAGTTCTTCAAATTAAAAGGTTAGCGAACTTTCTATACCTTACTTATAATGTCGAATCAGGTTGAAATGTTTCATTTCTACTTTGCATTACAAAATTTATCAGCAAGAACAAGTGCTGTGTATTTATTTAATGAAATGCAGTGCACACAATTCCCTGCTATATAATATCTGTTTGGATTTTAGGCATTTATGATAGATTTCAAGCTTAAAGTTTATCTGCGCTTTGTTTTTTTCTTCTCTTCTCACATATGATTTCAATTTCATGGAAATTGTGCCTTGAAAACCTCTGTTCATTACATAGAGACAAAATAATTTATGAAAATGTTCTGATCAAACTTCGGCCTATGCTTTTTCTCTGAGATTTTTAGCAGCATTGTCCCTCAGAATGTCTGGATAAAATAAGGTGTCAATTTGCCAATGCTGGATCGCATTTTTTAGTCTGCTGCTAAAAAAACAAAATTTAACCGAATGATGTCATTGTTTTGGAATTCCAGAGGACCTCAAAATTCTTAATTTTTTAATTTTCTATTCATCATATATTACAGTAATTTGCATTATAATTCATCATCTATGAATTCTAGAGGACCTCATTCATCATTTATTATTACAACTCGTCAAAATTCGTAAATTTTTTAATTTGTCTTCATCAGATATTACAGTAATTTGTATTATAATTTATTGTTTATGAATTCAGAGGACCTCAAAACTCAAGTTTTTATTTTCTATTAATCATTTATTATAATAATTTATATTAGAATTCATTGTTTCTGAATTCTAAAAGACTTCAAAACTCTTAAGTTTTTTATTTTCTATTGATCATATACACTATAATCCATTGTCTATGAAATCTAGAGGATTATAATTCATTGTCTATGAAATCTAGAGCACTTCAAAATTCAAAGTTTTTAGTTTCTATTTCATAAAAGTTCTATTGTTTCCTTGAGTGAAGGGTATGTGACATTAGTGGCAAACCTACAACTTAATAAGAATATATGATATTAGTGGAGTACCTATCACATACGAAGATAGTTATTGTTAGGGAATAAATGACATTGATATCTAGACTAATTAAATCCAAAAATAGTTAGTTTAGATTTAAGGAGTTGAAGTGGATTAATATATGTAAAAATAAAATATAAATATAAATATAATTTTTAGTTTGAGTTTTGAAAATATAGATATGTTGATCAAATATTGGAATTGATTTGAATTAAGGTGTTGGATTTTTGGGTTTAAACAATATGAATGTTTCAAATTTGTGAATTGATTATGTTATATTCTAGATCAAATTTACTCACACTAAACTAATTTGATAAATAGAATTAAACTTACACTTGTGAGAGTTAAATAATAGGAATTGCAAAAATGTTGTGGATTCACCTCAACTCATTGTGCATGTGTTTGAAAAAGAGTAGGTTACATATATCATTTGTGAACTTGCTAAACAACAAGTATTGTTTTCCTCGATCAAACACCAAAACTCACCAATTTAGCAACTTTAGATCAATGATTGAAAATATAAATCAAGCATGTAGGGATGCCTAAGATGGTGTGTGCTCTAATAATGTCATTCCATAAATACTCGAATAAAATAACATGTATTCCTAAGCATGAGATTATAATAGATTAGTGCAATAACAATATGGAAGAATGTAGATGACATAAATAAGTAATATGTAAGTATCATAAGATAGAAACACAATAATCATATGCATATGAGAGAATGTAAGAATGATATCATAAGGATATGAAAAGATTAGGAACATCATATTAAGTGTGACATTGCACATCATAAGCATGGAACATAAGAAGCATACAAATACAATACACATGTAGCATAAGAGCATACCAAGGAGCATGGGAAAACATACCTATGGTAAACATGATATATGAGAAGACATATGAGTCAAACAAGGCATGCATGAAAAGCATGGAAAGTAAACATATAATATAAAAAATTGTGTGACAAAACATATGATATGGAAACACATAATGGATCAACATGGGAAAAAATAATATAGGTGTGCATGATTAGGGGAAAAAAAGCATGAATCATAGAGGTAAAATAAGAATCTAGGAGATGTGCAATGCACATGGCACAAATGCCAACATGTATAAGAAACACAAGGTAAATGTGTGAATCATAAATGAGGATTATGATATATGTGGCTTAAGAAAAAATATTGTCAAATAAGAAGCAATTCAAAGTATGGATTTGTATCGATTCTTTATCATAGAACTAGCTACAAGGGGAAAAAAATTACAAAATTTGAAAGTGTCAAATTTGATGAAATGAAAGATATTTCTTTTTTTCTCAATCTTAGACTTAATGGTGGTGTTTGTTTGGCTCCAAGACGCTCCAATGATAGGGATGGGTGTCAGAATCACCTTGATGCAGGAAGGGATGTGTATTCATGGACAAAACACCAATATCTGAAAGGATAAGAAGGGTGAGAAATCTCACACCTCACAAAATAAAATTGAATCAATATCTTCAACCATACCTTTCTCTGATACCATGTTCAATGTGTCAAAGACTACACAAAATTTGAGCATCATTTGGGCCATGAGTAATCAAAATTCACATTCTTTGATACCATCTTGGATAAGCTATGATCTCAATGCAATAAAATAACCTTCCACTGGTGAAAAATAAGCACAATAGGATGCCTATCATATAAAAATGAGAGTACTTGTAAATATACAATGGGAGCTTGCATATATGGGCTAGGTTGAGGAGGAAGGCATGAAGACTAAATGATTGATTACCCCTCCAAAGGTGCAACACATTTAAGCTCAAGTGGCAAGTGTTTGAGCATGTGTCTAGTATGTAGGAAGTAGATGTCTCAAAAGGCGAGTTCCCTAAGTGGTGACTTAACTAGTGTAAATAAGGCTCTCCTAGGCAAGCTAAAAGCTAGTTAATTTGATAATGTTTCTACTTATACTAACAACCATGACCTAAAAATTTATTTATATATAAGATTTATTATTGATTCAACATTATTTGACTTGCAAGCCAACGAATAATAAATAATTATTTGAAAAGGTCAGCGCAAAAAGTAGGAAAAAGGGTTTAAATTAGTAGTACAAGTTGTGGGGGTGGTCTTACACAAGGTATAGATACATGTTTTCTAGTGGTTAAATTTTATGGTTGTAAGATTGCATTTATATTTCTTTTTATCTGCAATAATTAATTTTTATTGATATTGAAAAGAGCTCTATAGAAATTACCATATATTGTTATTTAGCCCCATAAGGATTGGGCACAATATCCATCCCTACCCTTACTCCTACCTTCTTCTTCCACTTTTGTCTACAAATTCTAACGTACCTTTTACAGAATTTTCCAATCATCCAAAATTTGGACATCATTTAAGGTAGTCCCATTTAAAAAATACAAAATTGCCCATACTAGATGTTCACATATTGAATGGAGATAAAGAGATCACAACACCCCTAACTGCTATAGATGACCTGATATAGTCATGAAGAAACACAAAATTCATACAAAACCTCCTCCCAAGTCATCACATAGCTGATTCTTTTTAAACTTGTGAATTTCTACAACCATTGAAAATCCCTCCAGTATGAAAAGTCTGCCTTTGGTCTTTCATTTTGTCTTCTTGGCTTGATAACAGGTCATGTCCCTTTCCTTCCTCTCAACCTCTTTCTTCCACAGAAACTCTTTCAACAACTCCCACTCATCATGAGCTTCATCAACTATGATCTCCTTCCTTGTTGCTACACTCTAGACTAAGAACAATTGATAGCTCTCCCTTGACCCATCTACTAAATGCCAATCTCCACTCTCATCTTGAAATCTCATCCCTAGCTCTGCTGCCACTAGCATGGGTATCATACCTCCCATCCACTTCGGTTTTACAATTGCCCTCATCACCCATAATGATTCCCCCTTAGTCCCTAACTATAGAGCCCATGAAAAAATAGTTGAGGATACATCTACATTAAGTCTATACTAGTGCTTTGTTACCATAAACTCTTCTCCTGGCAAAATGTCTAAAATCTGCCAAAATTTTAGCTCGTCGAATAGTAAAATACCCTTCATCCTCCTTTGTGAAAGCTTACCACATAAGGGTTGTTGTTGTTTCAGTGTTTTAACAGTGAAGTTAGCCTCCATTTTGCCTTGAACTACACCATTCTCATTCTACTTGGCTCCACAAACGAAGAGCAATTGATATGTGTCTTTGATACTTCAAGCACCTATTTATGTCATCACCCAACTTTCTAGAGGCTTCTTACACTATAATCATACCTTCTACACTTTGCATCTCACCTTGGGATGTCCTCACATGCGACATTAATGCTACCCATTGTCAACTTATGCTAGCTAATCTCGTCTGCCATCATTTAAAAAGGTGGGTTCAAAAGGATCCCTTTTCATGGATGAATAACAAGGTTGGTGATTGAGGGTGATGAGGCCTTGCCTCCATAAATTTAAATTTGAATTTGAAATTACTAGTCGTTACCTTGGGATAGTCCTTCATGCCACCATATCAAACTCCATATTTAATTTCCTTGGACTAATAATCCTGCCTCCCAATCCAACCATTCTCTGTTGACTCCTCAAAATTCCTCCATAAATTCATCCTTCCCCAACTTTTCCAATCTAACACCTAACTTTGACATAGAATCAACTTCAACATTGTCTTCCCTCTTCACATGGGTGATTCTAAAGCCCTCAAATTCAACCATAATAGACCTAATTTTCTTGATATACTTGTTGAGGTACCATACCTAAGACACCCCTTAGGTGATTTACATGACAATGATTAGTGAGTCTCGTTCCAAATGAAGCTTCCTTACATTAAATTGCTTTGCCTTTTGGATTGCAAGGAGGGCTACCTGAACTTCGGCTTCATGGTTCATCCCCTCAGCCAATCTCTTGGTCCCTTATAACCAATGTGTTACCTGTCCAATCTTTAATTATGTAACCATCTCCACTTACTCCTGGGTTGCCCCTTGAGGCCCCATCAAAATTAATTTTCTCCAACCTTGCTCTATCTGAGACCATTTCAATGGAAACTCCTTAATAGCAGAGGGATTATCCCCTCCTGGCCCCTGGACGGGCAATTGCATTCATATATTTTTCTATAAAATATAATTATTTTTTAAAAAGATTGTATCATTTAAGTGGAGAGAAATTTTGTGTTCGACAATAATGGGTTACAAACTTGGGACATCCTAAATCTTGCCTAAAATCACATATTTTTATAAAAGAAAAAAATACAATAATTTGAGCCTTGAGAGGTTCAATTTGAAGGACTTTAATTATAGATGGTTAGATCAAATTACCTCATGCAGAACCCCTTTAGTTTCAAATCATGCTTGCAATAGAGTCTCATCTACACCTATCAATTTTGTTGGCAAAAAATACTTTTACTTTACCTTTTGGGGGGTCAAATGAATTTATTTAGAATTTGTGTTTTGTAATTATGTGGCCCTTATTAGAAGCTTTCCAAATAGTATAATTTAAAAATATTTAATTTCACTAATTATTTTTTAGTTCTTATGAATGTAGATTCTTCATCAAACACTAATGCCTTTGTTTATAACATGTTGAAAAATAAGAAAATAGATTTATTTTTTTTAAAAAACATCTTTTCCCTAGGCATTGATATCCTCATTATAGCAAATTTTTTTTGATTCAAATGCCTACAAAAATGTTATGTGTGACGACTTACACCTTGTCCAAATTATAGTTGCCTTGACGAGAGAGAGCGAGACAGAGAGAGAGATTTTGAAAAATACCCATGTACTAGATATTTGTGTGACAAATATATACTTTATTTTTATTTTTATGAATAGAGGCCTTTTCTATTAATAATATAAAAGTACAGTATTCACAAAAAAGGGGCCGAGGGAAAAAAATCACCTCGCAAGTCACTCGACACTTAGGCCGAAATCATACAACTATTCATAAAAAAACATATAAAAAGAGAAACCCTCAAGCTGCAAGGATAGTAGTAGAAGAGGGAGGAGGATCTATGTCATCAGGATTGCCCCAAACATTGGGCAAAATTAGAATTTTATACTTTTTAATAAAATGTTATGCATACCCACAAAACGGTAACTTTTTGAAAATGTTGATTACTATAATTAAGTTATTAAAAGTTAGTAAAAATATTCGCAATTTATTTCTATTTTTAAAAAATTATATTTAGAATCTATACAAAAAACTTCACAAATTAGTAGTTTTAAAATTATATTTATTTCTTAAAAACTTCCAATTTTTTTAAATTTATTATATTATATTTAGAATCTATACAAAAAAAATCTTAGAAATTAGTTGTACAACTAAGTTGGCCTAGTGATTAGTGGTAGAAAACATTATAAAAACATATAAAAAAAGTCCTTCACAATTTTTTTTATAAGTAATAATTAAATTGAAATTTACAATATAATTATATTCAGATTTTTCATTTAATTATTTAATTTTAAAATTGGCTTTTCATACACCTTTTTAATGCATGTATAGACATTTCTAGAACCCTAGTGTTTAGAGGGGAGCAATCTCCTTCCACTTGGACATGATATGACATGGCTCTCCCTCATTAACACGGATGGCGGAGTAGGGGAAGCACTATGAATCACCGTACTTGTTCACACTCGAGGCCTACGATTCTCTCATGTATATCAGGACCGGAGGCTGGGTTCCAACTTTCAACCTCCCATCGATGCCCGCAAAAATTCCATGCCCACTTTGCTCTCTATCTCAACTCTTGGGCCCCCTCCAATCATTTGATGATCAATTATTCACACTCGTGAGAAATGTCAAAGCACAAGACATGAACATTAATCTTGCTATTTGGTCTTTGTTTTAATATTAAACTAAGATGTCAAATTAGACAAGATAATTGATCAATCCATAGAAAATTCTATTGCATATATGGAAATATATTTCAACTAATCTATCATTTTCTTGGACTCTTAAGTGGGATACTCAACGACCTTTACCATTATAGGATTTAATTTGGGTCATCGTAAAGTCCATTGGAGAAGGATATGTTGATATGTTGCAAGTTAATGGATTATGTATTTATTCATTATTTAAATATTCTTTTATTAATGGAAGGGAATTGTTAATCTAAATCTTAACCTAGACATGGTTTGTGTTAAGTTGGATAAGGTTAGTGTTAACTTTACTAGACATTTCATGATTATTTGAAGATAGGGTAGGAAAACATGAAATGAATGATTAGGTTTGTATGTGATGTGTTAGGTACATATTATTTGGGATTAAAGGGATAATATGAGGTTGTTGGAAAATAGGTTGCAAAATAATAATAGTAGCATGGTGGGCTTGGGGAATGTAATAAGAATGGATTTTAGGATAAGAAGGGTGTAAGAATAACAAGGTTTTATAGAAATTGAGAACACAATAAGAGTAGAAATGGAGAAGTGGGGTGTTGGGTGGTAAAATTGGGCATTTGAGTTTGGAACATGAGAATGAAAGACACAACTCAACAATGTGAGGTAAAAGGGTACTATTGCAAGTGTTAGATTCAATGGTCCTATTTGGCTAATTATTTTAAGCAATTTCATCCTATAATATTTATAAGCAAGCTATGACTTGCATCAACTAAAAACAAAGGATTAGAATCATTATTAACTTGAGTAATGTCTTCCCTAATAAATTGCAATGTATTTGCCTTGT